>PVIH01016719.1:0-44562 GCA_004025045.1 Sigmodon hispidus
AGGAGCTGTGGGTGTGGCCAGGTGCAGAGTTCAGCTGCCCCTGCTCCAGAGTGCGCTGGGACGCCGCAGAGAGCACAGGTCCCGGTCGGCTTTTTTTTTTCTGTGACAAAATACAAACAGGAAACAAGAGAAAAAGAAAGTGTTGTATGTGGCTTCTGGCTCAGCCTTTCCGGTCTAGCCCTGAGGTTCAGACCCACTGTTCCACAGAATCACATAAACACACAGACACTTATATTAATTTTATGGTGACTGATGTAGGTCCCAAGCATATAACTTGATAACTCTTAATTCTTAAACTAATCTACTATTTTTATCTTGTTCAGCCCTGTGGTTCTGTATCTTTTCTCAGCAGCATTTCAACTTATTTCCTCTGCATTTCCTTGCATCTCTGCTCTGCTCTTCCTATTCCCAGAGTTTTCTTAGTCTGGTAGTCCCACCCACATTTCCTGTCTGCCTTCGGCCAATCATCATTTTTATTAAACCAGTAGGTGGGACAATTATTTACAATGTAGCATAGTCCCACTATAAGGGAGGAAGATTTTCTTTTGATTTATGTTTTCAGAGCTTTTAACCCATTATAGTGGGGAAAGCATAAGCTCATTTCCTCATAAACAGAAAGCTGACAGAAAAAAAGAGACTAGAACTCAGGTTATCTCCTCCAGAACCAGGTCCTATTTACAAAGTTTCTCCAGAGAGATCTCACCTCTTAATGGTTTCACTCTTTCTCCAAACAGCATACCAGCTATGGGCCAAATAACAAACCCATGAGCTTTAAGGGATATTTCAGATTCGAACCACTGCTGGCTCCAAGCTGAGAGCAGTTGTTCTCAGAAGGGAATGGGAAGCTTGGTGGGACAGATCAGTTAGTAACATGCTGGATGCACAAAGCCTGAAAACCTGAATTTGAACCTAGCAGTCACATGTAAAACTAGGGATATTAGTATTTATAATCCTAGCACGGGGGAGGCTGAGACAAGTAGGCAAACACATCTTAAACCCACATATATAACTTAGATATACCAATTTAGTCACCAGTATGCTGTTTTTTTCTCTTTGGGATAAGAATATATTGCCTTCTTGGAAATTATATAAATTATATGTGTTAGTGTTGTATTTTCTTCATTTTTTATATGTAAGATTTTAAAGAAAGATAAATTTAAATTAAAATAATGTATCTCTAAAATAACTAAGTGAGTAGCAGCACTATAAGAAAATAGAAAAGAAATTCATAATGAAACAGCATTTCAAACTATTGTCTTACGACATTAGCAGATTTCCAGCTGTGGGAGACTTGGTATGTCTTTAGGCATAATCACAGATCAGTATGCATGGAATAGCTGTCTTAACAGCGACTAATTCTCATAGAAGCTCTTTGCATAAATCTAAACCAAATCATGATTAGAGCCATTTTTTTCTGCAAAATATGACTGTATACTGAAGAGAGATTTGGAGCTAAGTTTTGACTTTTTGCCAAATTCCTTTTCTTGTTTTGTTTTGTTTTTCTGAACTGGGAGACTAACACCATGTTAAGAGGAAAACTGACTGCATCAGAATCCTTTGGATTACTTTTTTGGGGAGCTAGTTATTGTTTAAAGGGAATATTTAAACAATTATAATGAATACAAAATGACTATGAAATATCAATATAATTTTTTTAGTGCTTGTTAGAATTGCTTCACTTGTAGAAAACATTTTTTAAACAATTTTGAGTAGGAAGAGTCTCACCAGATAGAAAAAAAATGACTCTAGATCTGAATGAGGCATCCCTGCAGGACCTTAGCAGCAAGGTCCAGACTAAACATGGAAGGCTGTTGATATTAGAGTATATTAGTTATTTAACATATAGAAATATAACACATATGAGTAAGTTCAATAGAAGAATGAGAATTTTGTACTGAGATGATAAGGTTAAGAGTTTCACTTGATTTATCTTAGAAGAGAGGTACCTGCCTTACTGAATTAAAATTTACATCTATCATCTATGTTTGTATGTATGTATGTACGTATCTATCTATCTATCTATCTATCTATCTATCTATCTATCTATCTATCTATCTATCTTGTATGTGTGTGTGTGTGTGTGTGTGTGTGTGTGTGTGTGTGTATGTGCATGCACGTTTACTCAAAGTTGGAGGACAGTTTGCGGGGATTGTGTTTTCCTTTTACTATGTGGAAGTTGATTTAGTTGATGAAACCCAGGTTGCCAGGACTGATGACAAATGATCATACATGCTGAATCATCTCACTGGCCATGGGATTTTATTGACTTTTTAAAAGTTCATATACAAACTGATGAGTTTTTTGGTGACATTTTCATACGTAAATATCATCACACTTGATTCTTTATAATTCCTTACACATCTCTCTCTGAGTGTGTGTGTGTGTGTGTGTGTGTGTGTGTGTGTGTGTGTTTTGTGTGTTTGTGCAGGCATGTGAACAAAGGTTTTCAGGCTTGCATGAAACATGATTTTACCCACTGAGCCATCTTCTCAATCCTTCTAGTGATTCTTAAAGTTAGTTTTTACCCAGGAAGAGCTTCTTGGTACTATTTCTCAATGCAAAGCTTTTGGGTGTGGTTTCATTTCAAAATGCAATTTGCAAGGAAGTTTCACTTGAAGTACTACTATACTTATAAAATTAGTTCAGCTGCAGTAATCATTCCACTATGTACTTCTGTATAAAACATGGTGTTGTATGCCTTAAATTTATGCTATTAAAAAAAAACAAAACAAAAAGACTCCATTTTTTAAAAATACATTTGTAAAGCTACAATGTTTCTTATCTGTCAGGAAATAACTGTTCTTCTGAGATCTTGGCCTGCATGCAGCCTCTAGCAGGCCACCATACCATGTGTGGTTGAAACTGGACACTTCAAACATAACCTTTTTCTCTGACCTGCAAACTTTTGCCGGTCTTGGAAACATTTAACTCTGTGAAGCAAAGCTGTCATCTGTGTTAGGGTGAGCATGGCTGCATGCTGTGTTGTGGCCACGCCCCCACCTGCAGAGGCCTCTGAGGAGGCAGGCGACATCACAAGCATGGTCAGCCTTTAAAAAACCTCACCACATGGCAGACACTTCCTTTTCTCCTCTGCTCCCAATCCTCCCCCCATTTATCTTTCTCTCCCTTCCCTTCCCCCAACCGTTCTTTTCATAAACCTAATATGACTCCTTGGCAGCGTACTAGCTTGTCCACGTGTTCTTCCACACGCAAAATACTAACAATCTGCTCCTCAGGGTGGACACCTGGGTATTAGATTTCGATCTTGTCTCTGTTCCTTTCCTCGCTGTCCTCTATTACTCTTTCACATTTCTTTCCTATTTACAATATGCTTCACTCTTACTCTTTTCTTTTTCAATGTGCATTGATTGAGCCCCCTCTATTTGCTGTGATTCCTAAATATTTGCAAACCAACATTTTGTGCTACCAATCACTCTATGTCACTGCTAGGGTAAGCTCTCACTGTTTCTCCCAGCTTATGGTCTGCTTAACGTTGTGGTATTTGGGTTCTGCTTTTTTATTGTGGTTGGAATGATTTTGGAAAGGGCAGGTTTGATCATGAAACTTTCATATCTAACCCTAACCCTGTGATTGCTTTCAGGCATTTCATTTCAGCGACCTCTCTCTAGTGCAGGTTACAATATCATCCTAGAGTATAATCTTGCCATGCTTTTGGGACTGTCTGTCTCAGTCTTCTTCTCTGGTCATACTGCTCTGTGGCACTTTCAGGCATTGCCATTTAGTTTCTTTACTAGTTAATTAATACATGGTTCTTCTAGATATATCTCTGTGCTACTCACCACTTGAAGATTTTGAATTTTATGAGAAAGCATCAGCTTTGCTCTTCTCTGTGTTCCCATTGTGCCTTGTGCTTCCTTAAGTATCAACATTTATCAAATTACAAAATTAGTTATGTATTTACTTGCTTCCTCCATAAACTATGGATTTCCTAAGAAGATGTTTGCATTTCACCCACCTTATATTACCAGTTCATATCAAGAAGCTTTAAAGGTAATAGAAACTTGGAAATTTTTTAATAAGTGCATTATTATCGATATGAATTTTATCAATCTACAATTGATAAAAATAATTCTACAAGAAAGACAAATAATTCTACAGGAACAAGATTGTTCAACAGAAAAAAACTATTTCTTACATTGGAAACTTTTGAGGTATTTTTTGGAGCGGGCACATATGTGTGTGTGTGTATTGCGTATCTAAGCATATGCATGTGTGTGTATGTAAGATATATATATATGTGTGTGTTTGTGTGTAATGTATATATAAGCACTTGCACGTGTGTGCTGTGATTGTGGAGGCCAAAGGTTGACATCTGGTGTCTCATTTTCTTTTGAGACTGGATTTCATGTTGAACCTGCAGCTTACCTATTTGCCTAGACTGGCTGGCCAGAAAGCCCCAGGGACCGGCCTGTCCCTACTTTCCCAATCACTGGGATTTGATGCATGTCCTGCTACACTTGAAATTTTACATGGGAGTCCTGGGGATTGGAAATCATATCTTTATGCTTGCACAGCATAAAGCTGCCATCTTTTCAGACCTTGTTATATCTACTCTTAATAAAAGCACAGGCTTGCGTTCATCATCACTGGAACTGTGATGAAACAGTTTAGGATCATTATATTGATTTACAAGGAATTTCACTTACCTGATTCTCTCAAGGAGTGAATGGCACTGAGCCTAGAAATAAGGAAAATTTAGAGTGAATATATTTTTGAAAAAAATAGTTCTAATCCTTTTTTGCAATAAGAGAGGACAACGGAAACCTCTTTTATTTTGTTTGCTTTTCTTCCAGGACATAACATCTTGACATAACATTGCTTAGTCAATTCCCAGTGTGAACAGAAGGTAAGAAAGGTTTATGGCCATAGTGACGCAAACAGAAAGAAACATTTCCCACCTGAGATCTGAGCATCATAGACCTGACAGGTAATGAAAGGAGGAATTGGAGGAACAGAAAGGACAGAAGCAAAGCTGCTGTTAACAGTTGCAACAGAGCAAGAAATCTAATCAGAACTCCAGAATTCTTAAAGGAAAGAGGTCTTAGAATTTGGAAGTTACTACAGAGATTCTTGGAGTAGGTATATGTATCCATTCACACACACACACACACACACACACACACACACACACACACTTCCCTATGTGTTTATGACTAACTATCTATGACTTGGTTCTGAAAGTCTTCTTAGAATGAAATCCAGAAAATGAGCCTTTTCATTTGGATTTCACCAGAAAATGTCACCTTTGCCCTCCTCTAGTGCTGATGAGTTGGTAGAGAGCTGAAAGACAGGGAATGCTTAGAAGCCTCAGTATGGATGTCCTTTCTACTGCTGTGCTTTGCAGACTCCAAGTGATGTTCTCTGTTGTTTCTGCTCTATGTAGAGAAGTCTGATGAGTTCTTCCTATTGACTAATGGAATGCTCTGGCATCTGAGGAATGGTTGTGTTCAGATCTCATTATATCTAATATGTCTTTTAAATTAGTGGTTCTCAGGCCAGACAGGTTCACCTGACTAGGACAAATTATAAAAAGTTTATTTTTAGTTTCTCTGATGTTTCCTGTCAATGATCTTATTTTCCCACCATTTTTGTTAAAACACAGACACCAAGTTAACATCACTGGAGTTGCCTTCTCTTAGCAATGTCTTTCATGACCATCACCGAGTGGAACATTGTTATGCTAACAGTCTCAGAAAATGAATATGCCAGGCTAATTGGGCTGTGATCAGACTCTGTTTTCCTCTTCTTTTATCACTTGGTCATTAAGAACTTTCATAGTTGTGAGTTGAGAGGCTGGAATCACTGCAACAGAGCTGGCAGCAGGAGGGTGTACACCTCTTTGTATAATTTACTTGACCCTTTTCGGTCTTGCTCATGTCAGACCCTAAGTGACGTTTTTTTTCATATGGTGAGCTGGTGTTTAACTTAAGTGTTTACCTATGGTGGATAACTTACCATAAACATCTCCAATTGTGTAGGTTTGGCATACGCTACTCAGACACTTGCTGTACCTCAATCTGTGCTTACTGTTGCATTAGGAGCTGCCTTTCTGGTAGGGAATACTTTTCTGTTGCAGACATATCAACAAATGATACAACTAAAGAAGATGTGTGTGTGTGTGTGTGTGTGTGTGTGTGTGTGTGTGTCTCCATGTGTGTCTTGCCTTCTCTAGCTTTAGTTGGTCAAGGAATCCAGGGGGCATTTTTTGGATTGTGAATGCCTTTGGCACTTTAGGAACTTTTAGGTCATATAGTAAGTGACAAGACTGCATCTCATTTGAACCAGTTTTAGAGCCATCTATTTCCCCAAGTCTATTCAAAACTGATAGCCTTGTCAGTACCTTATTAGATGGTTTGGAACAACTTTTCTATGCGATTACATTAGCACTACAAGCCAGAGGTATTCTGAGAGTGATAAGAAAGCAACCTGCAGTCATTTATATATTACTTTTTATTGCTTCTCCTTTTCTGTTTTAAATACTGCTTATACAGTTATTCTTTCCCAAAGGGATCCACCTCTCCTTCTATAATACTTATTACTATTCACCACAAGTTAGAACCTTAGTAACTGTGACACAGTAGAATGACAAGTTACCATCACTTTACTGAGGTGTAAAAGGTGTGGTCATTGTTACCATATGTCAGCAACTTATGCTATTCTAGACTCTTACCTGGAAGTTTGTTTCCTGGGATCACTTCTTGGGTCCACTTTTTGGATGAGTGTTGTATGAAATTTCTGGCCCATCTTAGCCCTAAGGTTCAAATGAATCTCTCCTGCTCATGGTTTGGCCTAGCCTGAGAATTTGACCACAGCCCTGCTTGGTCCCAAATAACCATACAAAGGCTTATATTAGTTACAAACTATGGCTTGGGCTTATTGCTAGCTAACTATTACATCATAACCCATTTCTATTAATCTGTCTTTCCATGTGGCTCATGGATCACCTGTATTCCATTACATATTGCTTATTGGGTGGCTGGATCGTATCTCTCCTAACTCTGCCCTCCTTCCCCTGTGTCTATGCTTGGATTTCCAGCCTGCTTCTAAGCTGTTCTGCCATAGGCCAAAACAATTTCTTTAGTATCTAATGGTATTCACAACATACACAAAGACATCTCACATCACTTCCTCTTTTCTGTCTAATCAAAAAAGGCTTCAGTTTTAACACAGCAAAATTACATTTATCAAAACAGCTATCAAGCAAAAATTATAGTTACAATTTCTAGTCTATTTATATTTAGCAAAATTAAAGAAAATATTCTATCATCTGCCTTATCCTTGTGAGGCCAAAGTTTCACATCTAATTTACATTTTATTATAACTAAAGAAAACTGTAATTAAAACTATCTAATTTTCAACTACATAAAAGACTACAGAAGGATATATTACCTAAGTGAGCAGAAAGTACAAGGAACTCCCAAAATCCAGAAGTGACAGAGGTGACACATGACCTCCTGGACAGTAATCTAAAGTTCCTCTGTAACATTGGGGCATCCATCTTCAGCCTACAGGCCTAGAGTATCTGGCAGACATTTTTTGAAGCAGGAAATCTGAAGGACTATTCCATCCATTTTGGCATAGTTTGTCAGTCTCTTCTCCCTGTGTCCCGAAGAATGTCTGGCAGTTTTTTCTATGAAGCATGAACCTAAAGGACCAGATGGTTCTTTTAGAGACAAACTCTAAAACAGGGATGTACAGGTGATACATTTGAAAGACCAAGAAGTTCTGATGCAGAGTAGGAGAACTGAGACAGGGTTAGGAATGCAGCCAGCAACATAACTCTAACAATCCAGTTATACTGTGGTGGCTTATTGGCCTTTACAGCATTAGGGGAAATTCTGAAACCAGTTCACCTAAATGTCTTTCTTCACTAGGGGGCTGTGCTTACTTTCCCCAACCAACCCCTGTTTTCAGCTAGGAGTCTCTAGGAAGTCTACTAGACTTTGTAGTATTTTCCAATGCTATATGTTTGAAGAAAATAGACTTAGATACCCAGAGAAGACTCTCTTATATTAGAAATTGAATTGATATATGCTAAAGTAGTATGGATAGATATAAGCCCTTATAGTGTCTGTTATAAGTTTCAATTGTCATTATTATAATAGAGAATTTTAGAGCTTGCATATTAAAATTTGGAATGTGAATGTCACATTCGTAACAACAGGAGTTTTTGTTTTGTTTTTGTTTTTTTGCTTATACATTACTGAATCTGTTAAAGTCTACTTAGGCACTATAGTGAGGTTTTGGTTTTAGAATACATAAGAACACTCAGGACTTGATACAGTGAGTGATTGGATAAAAGAATCTTACAATGAAGAGGATAATGTAATGCCCCAAATGCTTGCCCACAGGCCAATATGGGACATTTGTCCAACAGAGGCTCCTCTTCCCACGTGAATGCTGCACTGAACAGATAAAGAGCTAAGATAAACAGAGAAGTGTTAGCTCTTCATTGTTTTCATTAAAATAAAAATTCTAAAAAAGCTCATGTCTGTAAAGCTTTTCACATGTAATAGTTTACTCAATTTACAAACTTCTTAACTGTTAGCATGCTGACCCACTTCCTGAAGTTCTGACCAATAAACAATAACCTGGCCCACCCAGCATCCTGATTTCAAGCTCCATTTAAGAAGACCCCTTACTCTTTGTTTCTTTCTTTTGTTCCTTCTCCACCACCATCTCCCACTTTCCAGAAGCTGTGCATCAGTCACACCCCTCTCCCTCTTTCTCTCTCATTTCTCTTTCTCCTTTCTCTCCTAATTCTTATTCTAATAAAGTTTCCATGTGAGCAAAGCCTGGGTATCTCCTTCCCAGGCTCATACCCGTGCTGATCACCTTGCCATCCAGCTGCATGGGGCTATATCTACTAGATACAGATATAGGTACTCTCCAGATCATAGCACACTAACATTTTTGCTTTCTTGTTACTCAAGCTCTGTGGTGTACAACTTCAAGTCTAGATTACTAATTATAGGCTTCTGCAATTATCTTGAAATAGTCTCAATAATAGTGCTTTTCTGAGAGGTATAGTTTTTACATTTACCTTCTGAGTTGTTAAGAACATTTTTGAGCATCAGAATTTTATTTTACTCCTACAAGAAAGCATTTAAATAAACACAACATAACTTTTAAAAGATAACTTTTTGGCTTAAATCTTTCAGTTGCTCCTAAATAGAATTAAAACTTCAGTTTATATGATAAATATGAGGGTCAAACATGAATTCCACTTTTGAAAATAAGGAAAAATGGTCACTTCAACTTGAAGTTCTGTAGACATATTTAATTGAAGAAAAAGTTTTGTGTCTATTTGACACAAGCTAGTCATTTTGGAAGAGAGAACACAATTGAAAGATTGTCCCCACCGTATTGACCTGTGAGCAAGCCTGTAGGGCATTTTCTTCTTTGCTTATTGATATAGGAGAGCCAAGATCACTGTGGGTGGTATAGCCCCTGGGCAAGTGGTCCTGTTGTGTATAAGAAAGTAGTCTGAGCAAACTAGGAGAAGCAACCTAGTAAGCAGCATTCCGTCCTGGTCTCTTTGTCGGTTCCTATTTGCAGGTTCCTGCCTGGATTTCCCCAGTGGTGTGCTATAAGCTATAAGATGAAGAAAAACCCTTTGTTGCTTTTGGTCATGGTATTTTATAACAGCAATGAAATCTTTACTAAGACAGTATGTGATAGACAATTTTGAATTCAACATAAATTTAAATTTTAAATAATTAACATAAATTAAATAATGACATTTAAAATAGACGATATACATGGAAATTTGAAAAAAAAAAAAAAAAGGTTAGTAAGCTTCTTGATTTATCAGCTGCCTGAACTTCCTGAGTGTTTGTCCTTTGCTAACATATTATGGTTCCTTAATTGCAAGAGTTTCGATAATTGGTCTATAATGCAGAAGGTGCCTTCCAACGTTTATAACGAGAACCTGTGTAGCATGATGTGTAGAATGGCTTTGTTCCTGCTCAGAAGATTTGAAAATTTGATTCTTTCCTTGAGAGAGAAAGGAAAATAAGTTTCAGATGTTGTTTTGATTGTCTGTCTTTATAGTTAAGCCACATTCCAAATGTTTAGGTTTCTATAGTGAGCATTGTCGAGTTTAGCTTGTGAAGTAAATTAGGGGTAATTTGGTACAGGTCAGCATGACCTTGTCTCAATTGTGACATTATTAAATTTTGTCTTCCTAAGCAAAACAAAGCACTAGGTTAATCACAATTCTCTGAACTGATCTGAAGAATAAACAAGCTGAGTATGAACAAATCCTGTCATGAAATGCAGTGACCTTGGGGGAGCTTGAATGTGGCCAGGTTGGGGAGCAGCTGGTCAAGGGATAAGGTTGCTGTCTTGAGCTTGATGCCATAGTCCACTCAGGGCTTCTTTCTCTTCCTCCTTTGTGTGTTCTCCTCCCTTCCCTCTTCTTTGTAGTGCTTTGCCTGCTTTTCCTCTCAAAAACTGGTCATTCTGCAATTTCACAAGCACATGTTTTTCTCAGCCCTTAATGACTGAAAATGTAGCCTCTGGGCCAGCAGCAATGACATCAGGAGCTGGTTAGCAATGCAGAGCCACTGAGGCAGAGACTCAGAATTTGCAGTTAGCTTTTTCTAAAGGTAATCAGTGTTCACACCAGTGTTTAAGAAGCCCTTGTCTGCCTCTCACTTTTTATCTCATATTCCCCATGTCTACTTTTTGCAACTTAATCTTTTGGCCTTCTTATTGGATATATAAATATATATATAATAAGCATATTATACATTAATATTGTTGTTTCAGCAAAAATCATATTACTTTTCTAAGATGATATTTTACATTCTCTGTAATCACAGATTTCTGTTCTATTCTCCTGGGCAGGATGTTTTTCATCTTGCAAATCTTATTTTTTGTTCTTTTCTGTGTTTGTTTCCAAATTATTAATTTCTTCATTCTGTTAACCTGCTATAGATTTTGTGATTTATCCTCCTGAAATAGTGGAGGGGAAAATTCATATTCATGAGCTAAGTGTTCGTATAGTCTGGAAATGACAACCATGTGCTCTTTGTAGTAGATAAGGATGTGTAAGCTGTAAGGAAACTGAGAAAGCCATTCCTAAAAGGAAGGGTGAGGTAGATTAACTTCTCCTTAGCAGATGTTGTGATTTGTGCATAGATGTAAACAAAGAGACTCTCAGTGGATGAACAGTGTTTAAGAATAGAGGATCAGGCATACATAGACCCTGCAGATTTCTATACTTTTCTCACTACCACCCTCTTTCCTTCTGATCTTAACACTTGGTTATTGTCCAGATTCATTTAGATGGACCAGGGGCCACCTTCCCAGCAGGCTTTGCTGAAGTTACTGTAGCTGGCTTCTTTCACTCTGTACCTTTCAGAAAACAAGTCATTAAGATCTCTGCTTGGTGAAAATTCTCTTTCCCATTGTACTGCCTTTAGCACTTTTGTCACTGGTGATCTTTTTTCTTTGCTGAATACTATTACACTGGGAATTTTGGAGATTGAGAGAGAGAGAGATAAGTGCATTTAGTTCTTGATTACTTCCAAAAGACTATATTTTCCAGTGGTGGCAATGTTTATAATGCAAATTTTGTCCTTTTAAACTCACTGGGTAACCTGGTAAGAATTTTTCTAAATATGGTAAATTATGTACTGACATAATTTTCAGCTAACCACACATACAAAAAGAGCACTACAAGCTGTACCTGACTGGAATATCAAGTACCTGAAACAGAATAAAATGATTTTGTGCATGCCTTGGCACAGTCATGTATCTGTGGGTCCTCCTGTGAGCTTTGAGCAAGTGACCAGGCATAACACACAATGACTGACATTGGAATGATAACTAAGTGATCATGTTTGGAATTCTATTTTTAAAAAGTGCATTCTTTTTATCATGTCTCAGGATGGACCTATGACTTTTATTTCACAACTTCTGGGGTTGGCGTTCTATATTCTTGACAGGTATTTTAAGCTTGTGACAGTATAATTTCTTTCCCCACTGAGCAGTTCTAAGAAGGTAGGCTATTTTCCTCTTTCCGAGATAAATCACTCCAATTCTACCTTTATGCAAGAAAACTCTTTTTCTCTATCTTGAGGTCAGCTTTCTGGAAGTCTCAATTCTTTCCTCTACCATTCATGCTTTTAGTCCTATTCTTGGGGACTTCTTAGGAAACCCTCCTGGGACACGGCAGGCAGAATGCATTGGCTAGGACTTCACCATCACTTTTTAGCACATCCATAAATATCACAAGTCTCCCTAACTTTACCATTTCCCTGTCTCTCCAGGGCTAAACTTTAGTTATCACTGTCTGACAAGAAAGGAATCTAACTGGTGAGAGTAGGTCAAAGGTTACAGAGTAGCTCTTTCACTTACTGTATTAATATATTTTTTAATTTAACACAAAATTATGTAATTTAGTATGGAAAATATAAAGGATACTCTCTTATGAATACATAAAAATGATATGGACAGAAATTTGAGAATTATGGAAGTTGAGAATTATGCCTATTTCTTCAATACTGAGAAATCAAGTGAGGTCACAAACATGATAGTTGTTTTCCTAAGTTAAATATTATCAATAACTTCCTACATGTAAACAAATGTACATGTGGATGTGTATAACACAGAAAAGACAAAAAAAAGCATATATGTTAAGGATGGGGAGGGCCTGAATGGACAGGAATTATGAAAGAGGGAGAAGCTAATTGTTTTTCTGGTTCTCACTCTGTCATGGATCTTTTTGGTTTGGGTGGTAGATAAGGGCATAAAAACTGCATTTTATAGTGAAAATGTAGAAGATGATGTGAAGCCTTACAGCTTCAAAATGGCTTTTCTAACTGTCTTAAAGTTTATTGAGATATATTGGCCTCAACTCTGGTTCATTTCAGTGTGTATGTTTTTTTATAATAAAGTTTATAAAAATTTAAAGTGATAAGATTATTTACTGTGTATATGTAATGTGATGTGATGTGAAATGATATGATGTGTGTGTGTGTGTGTGTGTGTGTGTGTGTGTGTGTGTGTGTATCATGGTGCATGTATAAAGGTCAGAAGCAACTTTGTGGAGTTGATGTTTTTTCACTTTTATATGGAAACTGGGAACGGAGCACAGGTGGTAAGCCTCTTCTGACTAAGCCATTCTCCTGGGCCTCTCTAACTTTTTAAAGAGGCTTTCCTAAAGTGATATTTCAATTTTATTATTTCAACTACCAAATTATTTCATCCCAAATGCAAAGAAAATACTGTTTTTATATTCAGAGGCTAAAAGTTAATTGGTAACACCATAATATACTTTTGGATTTATTTCCATATGGTTGAAATGCTAGTAATTATTTAAATGGACATGTTAAAAAAATATTGGCTTTTTTAAAAATCATGTCCAAGAGTAAAAAAAGTCTTCTTAGATTAGCTGAAATTACCTAAGAATTTCCTTAGCCTTCCTTTGCATTTTTAAAAATAAATTAAACAAATTAAAATTACTATATTTTATATAAGGACAAATACTTTTATGTAAAATTAAGAAAGGATTTCAGCCAATAATCAAACCCAATTTGAAATAAAACACACTCTTTGTTAGAACAAACAAAACAAACATTAAATATGTGATAAAACTGTCTAGGCTCTAGGTGGTAAAACACCCTTCTTTCCCTCTCCTTTCCTTCCTTCTTCCTTTCCTTTCTGTACAGTTTTTGACAGAAAACGAACTTGAATTTGAGATTCTTTGGCCTCTAACTTTTAAATCCTGGGACTACAGGTATTCACTACCACCCCCAGTTTATTGGGCTTATGATGGATGGAAACTGGAGCTTCCTGCATATTAGATAAGTTTCCTGACAACTGAGTTACAGTTCTATTTCCAAAAAGAAAACTGTCTGGTCTGGAGAGATGGCTCAGAGGTTAAGAGTACTGACTGGTCTTCCCCAGGTTCCAAACTATATTCCCACCAACCACATGGTAGCTCACAACCATCTATGAGATCTGATGTCTTCTGGCATGCAGGTAGAACACTATACATAATAAATAAATCTTGTTTTTCTATTATGTTGTATTGGGTTTCTGGCCTCGACTTTTGGGCCTAGACCAGAGGTTTGACTGGCAGTCCGGCAGTCCCACAGAATCACACAGACACTTGTGTTAATTTTGTGCTGATCTGCCTAGGGACCAGGCATATAACTTGCTAGTTCTTTAGTCTTAAACTAACCCATCTCTCTTATCCTATTCAGCCATATGGCTCAGTACCTTTTCTCAGCAGTATTTCCTCTGTGTTTCCTGGCAGCTCCGGTGACTCTATGGCATCTGTCTCTTATCTGAGATGCCACCTACACTTCCTGTATGCCTTTGGCCAATCAGCCTTATATTAAACTCACAGGCAGGACAATTATTTAAAACGTTACACATAATCCCACTACACTTTTGTGTTTATTCTTTTTATCTTCATTTTATTTTTATTTTTGTCTTTTATTTAGAAAGGTTTTTTCCCCATATCTACCACTGCCCCTCCCCTCCAGTCTTCCCTCAGCTTCTTCCACCCCATCTCCCCATCTATTCTCCAAGGAGGGCAAGGAACCCAAAGGTCTTAAAGAAACTGCCTAACCTAATAACAATACATGCCTATTTTAAGAGCTTTGATATTTATTGGTACACAAAATCTCTACATATTTAACATGTATTTTATGAGTTTGGACCTTTGCATATGTCCCTAATACCAGGTACACTATCAAAGCACTAAACAAACTTAAAATTCCTTGTGTTCTTGTGTATGCATGTTTATGCTTGCAGTAAAATGTATTAACACTTAATATGAGCTCTGTCCTCTTAATTTCTTAATCTATACCACACTTGTACTCTTATAATTAGGCATTCTATTGTATAACTGATTTCTAGAACTTATTTTGGGAAAACTATACTTTACACCAGTTGATGGCTATCACTCCATTTTCTTTCACCCACCACAATTCTATTCTTGGCTTCTGTGAGTTTGAGGGAATATGGTAGCAGTGGTGGCAGTGGCAGCATTTGTTCATTCATGTGCTTGGGTCTGAATCACTGGGGCAGAGGTGGTGGCAGGAAGAGGTGGCAGTGGTGGTGTCCATCCCAGAGGCAGGGGAGGTTGCCAGGAATCAGATGCAAGCCTGATAATTTATAAATACCATATGGAGTCATACACATTTGTAATTTAATTCCCCAAAATGATACAATTTTCTTTTTAAAAAAATTAAGGCAGGAAAATTGCCCATAGGATGCATTTACTGTATATTCTTTATCATTCATCCAATAGACACAGGTGGCTTCCATGCCTGTCTGTTCTGCTATGAACAAGGAAGTGAAGGCCCCGCTGTGAAATGCTGACTTCATTTCTTTGTATATACACAGTAGTGGGATTGTTCAACCCTGTAGTATTATTTTTAAGTTTCTCTCCAAATTTTACCAATTTTCATTTCTTTTCTTCACAATTTTAAAAATCAAAATATAATTATATCATTTCCTATATCCATTACTTCCTTTCAATCCCTTCCTCATGCCTTACGCAATCCATCTCAAAGTCATGGCCTCTTTTTCTTTACTATTGTCTTACACACACACACACACACCTATATAAGAGTTCTTTTAGAGTTGCTTGCATGTATATGATTACTTACATTTCAGAACAAGAAAAAACAGGTGAATTTTAACTGTATTTTATTTTATCCATTGAATCTCAAATATTATTATTTCAACATTTAGCTGCTATAAATATTGAACCATATTTTGTATTTTCAAATTGTAGCAAATATTTGAAATCTGGCATATGTTTTATATTTGTGGCTTCAGTGAAATTTGTAGTAGGTAAATTCAAGTCTTTGATAAGTATGTGTGACTAGTAGCAAAATTATATTCTGTAGCACAATTATAAAGGATATCTTACTTTGATACTTGAAATACAGATGCATGTATGAAATAGTGAAAGATCAAGTGTTTTATCATACAGTAGCTTAACCATTCTAGTTATATAAGTTGGAACATTTGTCTCTATTGCTCTGTAGTACCATTTTGTCATAAGTCAAATGATAACAGCTGAATAGACATATTTCTGGTACTAATAAATGCTTACTTTAATTTTTAGGTGGATATTGTTTGGACTGATTGGGATAAAAGAACAAAAAATGACTTTACAATTAGTTGGTTCTGAGTTTCTGCCAGCTTTAAACAGAGTTCTTTAGGAAACCCTTTTGTGTATATGGGCGGGCTCAGCTACTTCCAATTTTTCCTTTTCTCCCAAGCTGAATCCTGGGTGTGTGAGAGCAATAACCTAATTCTGTAGTAATGGGGAAGAAGGATGTTGGATATTTCAGTAGTTTCTTTGCTAGATTTGTCCCTCTTTAGTGTCAATATACATATAAAATACTATAATATAATATATCTATAAAATACTTTACCTATCTTTATCATCTGTCTTTATATCTATCTGTCTAGCATCTATCTACCTATCTAGCATCTATCTATCTATCTATCTGTCTGTCTGTCTGTCTATCTATCTAACTATCTATCTGTGCTTTACTCTAGTCCTGACTCCTTTCTTTCCACACACTCCACAGGCCCCAATGTACAGTTTTCTGCTTTTACTTATGGTAGGGCCGTTTTTATATCATAGTCAGATATTTATATTTATTTTATAGGCGGGCTCAGTCTTGCATTTTGATAAGTTAATTAAAGCTTTATGAATTTATTAAGCATTCTTTTAGCTGAGGTTGGCTTTCAAGACCATTATTTTGTTAGAGATTTGAAAAATAGGTGACAGTGCTGGGCAGTGATTATTTTCCATTTGGTATCAGCCCTTTGACTGGTGTGGAGATTCACAGAGTTACATAATTTACAGGATTTGCATCAGAAGATATTTCAAAAGACATTGTGGGTACAATACTGAGAGAGGGAGAAGAGGGCGCCTCCCTTAGATTTCTACACAGAAGTACCGAGTCAGTAGAATTGAAAGTTAAAAGAGAACCCAGAAAGCAGAATCATGAGTCTGTGTTTAAGCAAGGACACCTGCATGGGAATTCATTTTCTACAGGAAGCAGCTGCAGAATTTTAAATTCCAAAAAGAAAATCACCTGGGCTAATAGATCATGCAGATTTGATTTGCAAAGTAAATATCAAATTATGCATAGGCAGAAGGAAATAATACCAAACGATGTTAAGTCTGTTAAGACACATTACAACATTAAACATGTCAAGTTTAAAAATTATTTGTAAAAGAAAATTGTAGAAATAAAGATCAAACAAAAATGGAAAAACTACCCATAATCTCAACAGACAGAATCTGCTTCAAGTCCTTATTTCCTCACATCCCAATCAGGGAAGGGCAACTCATTTAGGAAAGCAGGCAGCTGCTGAGAAGGGGAAATAAGAGATGGAAAGAGAGGAAACCTAGCTCATTTCTGTAGGAATTCGGAGCCTTTATAGGGAAATATGTCTCTGGTTCATTTTTGGGATCTCTGGTGACTGTCCGTAGGAGGGAGCTTAAGGGAGTGTGCAGGGTCAGACAGCTTTTGAGTTGGCAGAGGAGACAGTTCTCCAGGGAGATGGTTAAGTGTTACAACTCCACTTAATTCCAGAAAGAAAAAGGAATATAAAGGCTGGGGACAGTGGCTGGTGCTGTGGCATCACCTAATTTGCATTAAGTGGCCTGCTCCTATCATAAGGCTTTGTATGTGGCAGCAGGGTCCTATAGCAAAGCCCCTAATACAAGTCTTAGCTACTCATTTACCATGTGTAGCAGGGTAAAGCTTCTAGCAGGGAATTGTGCCAGGGGTCATGCTAAAGATAAATCAGGCATCTAGATTTAGAGGCAGATTTCAGATAAAGTCAATCTTCCAGGCACAGGGACATTCTTCAGATGAGGCCAAGTAGAGAACAGGAAGTCTCTCTGGGGAGGAAGAACCCATGTCTTTGAACTTTGGAAAAAA
Source organism: Sigmodon hispidus (assembly GCA_004025045.1). NCBI lineage: Eukaryota > Metazoa > Chordata > Mammalia > Rodentia > Cricetidae > Sigmodon > Sigmodon hispidus. The sequence goes on from PVIH01016719.1 coordinate 17,958, forward strand.
CTTCCAGGCCACATAGACTGCTACCTCTGATCAGCAAGCCCTCCGAAGAGGAAAGCTTACAGGATGGATGGGAAGACTAGCTTCACATGCGGTAGCAAGTGTTGTATATCACTGAATTGCACACTCAGCCTAGCAGAGACACTTTGAAACCAAGTTCTGTTCATAGGATGCAGGCGTAACTACTGGCTGTAAAAAATTTGAAAATGTATTTTGTATTTTTAAATTTTGTTTCAGTAATAGGAGCTTGACTTTTTTGAAAAGCTCTCCTACTGTGGAATATTAATATGGCCCTTCAGTTTTAGTTTCTTAACAACATCAGGATACTTTACACAGCTTATAAAGAATTCACTTTAGCTATGGGTAACAGCAAACCCAGGGAGGTAAGTCATGGATCTACTTAGGAGATGTGGCTGTTTAGTAAGAAATGCAAGAGGCAGCAGATAGCATCCCAAATTAATGTTTAAGTCTATCCAGGTGAGGGTTCTTGTTATTCCTTTATACCTTAAGTTAGAAACCTTGAGACACTTCTGGGATAAAAGGGCCTATAGCTAAAAGTTGAATCATTTCTGCCACTGTGATGGAATTAGGGTTATCTTCTATTTCTAGGTCTGTTTGTAAGCACATTTTAATCATTGTTTGTGAAGAAAAAAGGCTACCCTTCTCATCAAAATTTCCCTAGAATTTTTTTTATTTAAAAAGTGTAAAAATTTCTGTTCATTTATAATCTTGCCAATTCTCTAAATTGTCACACTTTAATTTTTGATAATTTAGTGCATGAAAAATTTTCAGTATTTGAATTCACATTTTTTTTCTGAAGAAGTGTACCTATCTACGTGCTTTAATTCCTCATAATTACTCATAATTCCTCTTTTACAAAATTCTTGCTTGTGTTTTATGTTCATTTTTCTCTTGAGCCACTATGTCTTTCCCCTTTTAAATACTGAAGTTTTTTTTGTTTTTTAATGATGTGTATCAGTTCATTTTCAGCTACAGATGCTGCGAGTATTTACTTCCTCTTGACATTTGCTTTTTCTCTCTTACTCTGAACAAGTAGATTTTAAATTACAACATAGTTAAACTCACCAAGCTTTTTCCATGAGTACCTGTTCTGTCTTTCAAATAAACCATCCCCTATCTTGATTATCCTCTCTTTTTTATCAACAAAGAAGCAGAGATAAGAAATCTTTATTTTTCTTTTTCAAAGGAGACTTTAGAAGGATGCTTCACATGTTTGTAACTTATTGCTAAGATGAACATTTTTCTAGTTTGCTAAAAGTTTTCTTCCCCATTTTTATAATATTTATTAATTGTACAAAATAGCAGTTTTCATTAGGCTATTTCAAACATGGATATAACATACCTGGATCATCTTCAATACATTATTATCATATTCTGCTCCCCCTACCATTCTCCTCCTTCATATCTAATCCCTCCTTTTAATTTCATGTTATCAAAATTGCTTTTTGTTTATTTTTCTTTAATTATTACTGTTGTATGTTTCATAAGAAACTGGCTTTTGAGTAGTATTAGAACTTTGTGGATGTTGTGAACCTTTATAGTTGAAACTCAATTCATTTTGCATTAGAAGATGCTCATAGACTGTTGATGGGTGGCAAGTGTGAAGTGTTTTGGATTAAAGTGATGTGTTTGGGTGTTAAGTCTACTATGAGGTTGAGTTGATTGGAATTACCTAGGAGACATAACTCTTGACCTGTCTGTGAGGTGTTTTTAGAGACTGTAACTGGGAAGATGTACCCTGAAGATGGGTGTTACCAGCCAGTGGGCAGGGATCCCAGACAGAATAAAAAGAAATCAAAGAGAAACTAAGGTGAACAACAGAGTTCCTCGCTCTGTGTCCTGACAAACTGCCTCATACTCCTGCTTGCATGGCTTCTTCCAACATGGACTCTACTTTCTTAAACTATGAGCAAAAAGAGAGTCTTCTTTCTTAAGGTGCTTTTGTCATAAAAAGTAGTAAATATTTTATAATTCTATAATAGTAAAACTAAACACATGAACAAACATTAGCTTTATGTATGTGACTGAGTGAGTTACTCTAAAAGTGGTGATCAGAAACATTAAGATAACAAAAGTATAAAATAATATTTTATATAGTATTTTATGTTTTGAACATATGCCCATTTACATTAATCAATTTTGAATTTGAAAACTTTGCATCATAAAATTGTTTGCAATAGTCATTTTTTTCTTTTAGTAAATATTTGACAGAATTAAAAGTAGAAATTTTGATGATGGGGAGGTAAGTAAAGTTCCTCTGTAGATAGAGGTATTGGTACTGATCCTCATGATGTTAGTTATATTCCTAGGATTCACGTGGTACAGGATGAGGATTAACTCCTACAAATTGTTCTGTAACTTTCACTCATGTGCTGCTACACACACACACACACACACACACACACACACACACACACACACGCACCCACACTCACACAAAAAGCATTGTATTTAGGCAAAAAAGTGAATTTTCTTTTTTGAGTTTGTTGAATAAAATTATTCATTTTAAGATGGCTTCATGTTGTGATTACTTTACAAGATGCCCACCAACTAACTAAGCTCTTCAGAGTAGATAGACAGAGGTGAAAATTAGGGCTTAGGGACCTGCATAAAAGAGTGAGTTTCTAAAGCACACGGAAAGACTTTCAATTTTAGTTTAAATCTTTATGAAAGGATTCTTACAATTGTTTAAGGAGACAAAAACTTATGGTGTGCCAGAGTAATAGGAAGAAAGTTGGCTCAGTGGTTAAGAGCACTGACTGTTCTTCCAGAGGACCTGAGTTCCATTCCCAGCATCAACATGACAGCTAACAACTGTCTGTAATCCCAAGATCTGACACTCTTACATAGTTATACATGCGAGAAAAACACCAATTCACATGAAATAAAAATAAATATTAAAAAAATATTGCCACTCAAGGACATTGTCCTAGGCAGCCTGTGATTAAATGTGGACTAGTCACAGGAGGAGTCTGCTAAGGCAGGGTAATAGAACCACTTTCAATCTCTGTCCAAATTAAATTTGTAAATGCTCTCTGGAAAAGTAAAGCAACATCACTGAAGAATCATGTGTGAGCACAAGGAAATCATGCAGATGAACAGACGAATGATTTGGCATGTTAAAGGAGAAAACTTATTGAAGTAAACTTAAGCATGTAGATTCCTAATTCTCATCTTTGTCTGAGGAACCAGCAAGTCAGGAATGCTTCTATCTATAGTCAGCTGTTGTTCACTAGACTGTAAACTCTATTCTAATAAGAATATTTTTTTCTTCATAACACTTGTGCTTCTTAATGCTCAGTAGAATTCTTGGCATGTAGAATATGATTTTTAACAATATGTTTGAAAGAACAAATGTTTGGCTTTCTGTCATTTGGCATAAAACAAGGAGCTAGGCCAAACAATTTTAAAAGACTTTAGAAGATTTATCATGAAATTAATGTGGTAGTATATAATCTTATGTTTATATCATACAGAAGCACTGAATTTGCAATTTTAAGGATGTGGTATTAGTAAACATTTAGTAGCCATTCTCCTCCTGATTGTTTTCTTTGCTAAATCATCCCAGGTAGGTAAATGTTGCTCTGGTCATGATGGCTCAACAGCTCCTGCTGGGCTGGAGTTATAAATGTACAACCATAATGAAAGCACCATCTTTTCAGGAAGAGCTCATGGAAGGGTTTTCTTGTTTTCTGAAAAGGACTCAAAGGCTTTCTTGTTTATGAAATGGTACTCAAGATATGAAAACTCAAATGCAAAGTATGCTTGATGCTGTTTGTATGTGATAGAATATCTAATAGAAAAGTCAAGAGAATTTCAAAACAACCAATCCATATATCTTATCTGACTGTTAAATACCTTCTCCCAGGTTGGAGATTATCACTGGATTTCTTCACCAGTGAGAGACTAAATGTTCTCATTTTCAAGGTGATCTTTGGTCATGCCATAAAGCCTGAAGCACCTATGTTGACCTTATGAGGAAGAAAGAAAATCATGACTTAAAAACAGAACATATGACAAGTTTCTGCACCCCTCTTTCCTTTGTGCTGTTATAAATAGTGTGCTTAATGGTTGACAATACAATGGGGAATGAGAAGCCAGAAAAATGCATCAATTTAAGGACCATCACCACTAAAGCATGAATTTCAGTTAATTGCGGTGGAGACAAATATTCTTTAGTTGTTCAGTGGTCCCAGGAGGCATCATCTATCCCAAAAGCTTTGCAGTATAGGCCAAATTATTTACTGCCTACTTGTGTTGAGAGTGTAAGTAATAGTTCCAAGAGAATTCTATTCCAGGTGATAAGAATAAAAACAATCTGCTTTTAAAGCTCAATTCTTTGTAATCATTACTTTAAAAAGTTTAGGTATATAAAACTAACTGGAGCATTTTTTTCCTAAATAGAATTAAAATGTAAATATAGGAGTATAGGGAATACTTAACATTTGAAAATCTGTATTTACAGAATGAAATTTTATGGTAGCTATTCTTCAGTTGGAATGCATTTTCTTGCAGATACAAGGATGTCCATCATCAACAGATTTCAGATTACTTTACAATATGTATTGACTACAAGGAAACTACTATCTATGAGTTTATATTTGTATATCTATAATTAGACAATTTTTATAATTCTTGCTAAACTTATCCTAGAGTGAAGGTACCCATGTCTTGTTTCACATTTACCTTCAAACATTCTTCTTCCTTTTTCTTTTGGCCTCATATACTTTTTAGGTTGAAGTTATGAACTCGACTCACTTTGTCTTACTCTCTACACTGTAAAGGTTTCATTCTGTAGCAGAGTACCAGAAACTGTGTAATTAAGCAAACATAATCAGCCCACATAATTTGCTCATACATATTGTTGTCCTTTCTTTAAGATGAAAAATAATAATGAAATAGAGAAAAATAGTTCTCCAAACAGATGACTTAAATATACTTGTACAATCACAAATTTTATGTTTTACCTAGAAATAACTAATTATAAGGCAACAGTGTAGAAGAGGCACTGTATTAGGAGCCTGGGACATATTATTTCTCAACTTATTTGTTATGTGTCCTTAAGCAAGAGACTTAACTCGTATAACCTTCAGTTGCTCATGTATAAACTTTATTTGTTAAACGCAGAATATTTTGTTAATTGATTTCTTCTTTGTCAGCTACAGGACTAGTGAACAATTCACTGTTCTATTGTTTTCAATTTGATCAACAAAGTCAGTAAATATATTCAATGTCTGTATTTCCTGGACCATTAATGCTCTAGTTGGCATCATGAACCTTGCAGAATGGAGCCTGAGGATGAGGCAGATAAAGTCACATGAAATAGACATCTTTATCCAGAGTATCAGACAATTTACACTCAGAGGGTTTAGCAAAGTCATGAGCAAAGTTTACATGAGTTGCGGCTGTATATAGTCATAAGGACAACTTGTGCTTGAACACATCATTCTGAATAATAATGGGTAAAAGATGTGTAATCTAAAGTAAATCCAGCCTATTTATTACACTTGTCAGGGGCAAGGAAGCACAAAGCAAGAACAACCCATGCTGTGAAGAAACAGATATTATAAGATTGTTTTCTTGTTTCCTTGGAGTTATCTCACAAACTCTCAAAATTTTCCTCACACAAGCTTCATTCATGGAGCATGTTCTTACACTGAACATTTTTCTAAAAATGCAAATGTTCTCTAAGATGTAGTCTGTCTGTACTTTACATGAAGATTTCTCTCTGATGAAATATGAATGTTTAGACTCTTGATGTATTTCAAAAAGGTTATTTTAAAAGCTGATCTATATTTCAAAGAGAAAGTGATCACTAAACTTAGCTATGTTTTAAAAAATTATTTGAATGTAAAATAAATAATTTTATAGATGCTATGCTATGCAAATGTATAAATGAAAAGAAATAAGCTAGTTATTTTGTAGTTGCTTACTAGGAGGCAACAGAGAAAGAACTGAGTCCATCTGAAAGGGCACACAGTCCCTGATACTTGGATCTATCAGGAAACAAGGAAGCATGAAATACGTTGTTGTCTGGGAAGCTTTCAGCTGTAGAAATTGCATTGTGGATTCATGGTGGATTATTTTACCTTGGCACCAAAACTCACCTTTTGGTCAGGTACATTTTTGTCCTGTACCTGTGTACCTGTGTTATATTTGTTCATGAGTAAGGGTTTTTCTTTTTTTATTTCTTTTTTCATCAGGCAGAAACTCATTATGGAAACTGTGCTGGCCTTGAATTTACAGGGAGAGCTGCCTGTCTCAGTCTGAGTGCCAGGATTGAAAGCATGATCTACCATGCCTGCCTAGAAGTTATTTTCCTGGGAAATTCAAACACTAAGTAAAGTCTAGTGTTGGAATTTTCAGTTTAGTTGCTCATTTCCTAACGAATAATCTCTCACATGCCCGCACATTCCCGTTTCACTGAATCTGCTGCTCAGAGCTCAGTGAAATATATATAGGAAAACTTGCTCAAATGGTACACACAAAATGCATTTGGCTGTCTTGACTCACTCTAAATTTTAGAGCAAAAGCAAAAGCTGAAAAAATGGGCATAAGGATAGTTACTGGAATTCCAATTCCTGCCTGCAAAATTAGAAACAGGGGCCTTCAGATTGGATCTCACAGAACAGACTGGTTCAGCACTTCTGTTCCCTGAGAGAGGAAGGGGCTTCATGGGACCTTATAAACAAGTTTTTCAGAGAGTTCACTGTTCTTCTAGAAGGAGAAAGTCTGCCTATGAAAGAAAACCTTATTCTCTGAGAAAATTATAGATCATTTTGCTAAATCAGTCCAGTTCTTTTTGTGAAAATGAGGCTAGCTGCAGCATGGATCCAGAAACTGAAAAAGAAAGACCATTAAAAGCAAGCCGAGGCTCCTGTGGGCTATTTCTGTGTGAGGTAGCTCAGATTGTAATAGACCCTCTCTATTCACTGCGGGAAGATACGAGTACTTTTTAAAAAAGCATTATGATATACAGGGAAGCCTTGAGCAACATTCTATTCCAGACTCTTTCCATCCATACCTTCTATTCTGCTTCAATATTTCCAGCCTATGCTTCTCTGCCACTCTGCCTCTGTGTCATGTTCTGACACCTTGACTGGACTTTCTGGACACGGTCTCTTAGTGACCTTTGGGTCTCTATTCTGGTTCTCCAGCTGGAATACTTTATCTTGAAGCTGGCTCAGACCTCTTGACTCCAACTTTGGGCAGTAACTGTATAACTGAAAATATTAGTCATTACTTATAGTAACTAAAAAGCATCCATCTCTCAAGGCCACACTGTACCTACATGCTAATAGTAATAGAATTATTAATAAGAGCTCTCATCACCTAGTGTTCTGTGTTATCAGTTGCCTATCAAAACCAAAAGACATATTTATCAAACTTATAATCACTTTTTGCAATGTTCAAAAAACGCAATTTCTGGACAGCACATTTTTGTTTAAATGTATAAGTTGTTTTTCTAAGAAGAGGGGAGAAAGTAGTTTGTTTGACAGACATAATGTACTAAAACTTCTGAGCACTCATGCCTTTTTGTAATTCTTTTGTCAGGGAAAATATGTGGAGTGTAAGATAATTTATTTTAAAAAGACAATATATGTTCTAATAAAAGTTGTAAATGAAAGTAGTCAAGGCTCTGTAATTGTAATTGTATCCAGTAGTAATGGCTGTGTGAGAATTTTTGCAACCTGAAGCAGCACAGGGCTCTTATATTATCCAGTAGTTTTTTTTTTTATAGTGTGTGCTGCAGAGAGCTGCCTTCACTTGCTTTACATAGTGTATCCTTACACTGGATCAATAGTAGAAGCAATCAAGGTGGCATTTAAATTAATTAAGCTTTCTTTGAGTTTAAATTAGACAATGTGTTTTATTCACTAGACAAACAGAATGTGCTTAAATGAGATTTCAAGGGCTCTACTTTGCTGACTAATAAATTTGATAAAATTTTGCCACACAATCTTTCTAATTCAGGGTTCAGGACACAGAGGTCCACTCAAGAGTGATAATAATAGCTGTCACATAAACAAAGATAAAGGAGGCACTCATTGAGTTTCTGTCATGGTTTGGGCACAGATGGCTTCTTATCTTAATGGTGATTTTCTGCTTTCAAAAGTGAATTGCTAAAAATAAATATCATGATTTTAGTTTTTTTTTTATACGTTCTTAACTATGCAGCCGATGTTGCTTCTGAACTACCTAACCCCTTTCTGTCAACCACCCTAGGATTTGCAGTACCTAGGTTGCCAATGAGCCCACTATATTTTGCATTTACATTGGGATTTACTTCTCTTCACTTTTGTTTCTAAAGTGGAGTCTTTATGCAGGCACTTTAGCTTGCAAAATGCATTTCACATACATAATACATTAATTTGTCCTTTTTTGAAATACTATTTGTGTGGCAACATGGGAGCAGCCTAGTCCCGGGATGCACAATTGAGAGGTCAGAGGTCAAGCAGTGACTTCTACTCCCTGAACCCAGGCCCAGAGACTAGGCACAGCTTCAGGGCAGAACTCAGTCTGCTCAGACCGCAGCTAATGTAATAGCATAGTGACCTCATGAGAGCAGTTGACCCTCTGAACACACAGCTGAATAAGAGCCCTCAGACCAAAATCCCACTAAGAGCTGACCAAGAAGTAACCAAGAGTGAATTGAGGAAACAATGGACAGGCACCCGTGCAAGAATACATACAACAATACAAAGGTCAACAAGATACTACCATAAGAAGCAAGTAGTTGTATAGCTTCAAGACCTGAATATAACAATGAAGAGGAAACATAAGGAAACAACCTTAAAAACAGCTTTATGAAACTAATAGAAGCCTTAAAAGAGGATATAAAAAACTCCCTTAAAGAAATAGAAGAAAATACAAAGAGAAAATCAGAAGAGATAATCAAATCCCTGAAAGGAAAAACAAAAAGAAAACCAAGAAAAAGAAAACAAAGAGGTGAAAGAAACATTTCAGGAATATAAAAATTGAAATACAAGCAATAAAAAAGGCACAAACTGAGACAAAGCTGAAAATAGAAAACTGGAAAAAATGTCCTGGAACCACAGATTCAAACATAGCCAATAGAATCTAAGAGAAAGAAGAGATAATCTCTGGAGTGGAAGACTCAATAGTGGTAATAGATATATCAGTTAAAGAAAACATTAAACCAAAAAAGTCATAACACAAAAGGTTCAGGAAATATGGAACACTATGAAAAGACCAAACCTGAAAATAATTAGAATCAAAGAAGGAGATCTCCAGCTCAAAGGTACAGAAAATACATTCAACAAAATCATAGAAAAAAACTTCCCCAACCTAAAGAAGAAAATGCCCATAAATATACAGGAAGCCTACTGAACATTAAATAGATTAGATCCACAAAAAAGTCTGCTCTTCATATAATAATCGAACCACTAAACCAATAGAACAAAGAAAAAATACTAAGAGCTGCAAAGGAAAAAGGCCAAATCACCTATAAAGGCAGACCCATTAGAATAACATCTGACTATTCAATGGAACAATGAAAGTAAAGAGGTCCTGGTCAGAAGTTATACAGATACTAAAAGTGCATGGATGCCAACATAGACTACTGTACACAGCAAAACTATCAATAAACATAGATGGAGTAAACAAGATATTTCATGACATAACCAGGTTTAAACAATACCTAACCACAAATCCAGCTCTATAAAAAGCCCTAGAGGGAAAACTCCAACCTAAGGAAACCAGATGCACCCATGTATCCACAAACAATTGATAAGCCCACAGAAGAACCCTCTCCCCCAAAAGGAAATATAAGCTACTACCAAAAATGACTGGAAATATTTATCATTGGTCATTAATATCCCTTAATATCAATGAACTCAATTCACCTATGAAAAGATATACCCTAGCAGGATGGATACAAAAACAGAAACCATCCTTTGCTGCATACAAGAAACACACCTCAACTTCAAAGACACAGGCTCAGAGTAAATGGTTGGAAAAAGACTTCCAACCAAATGGCCCTAAGATACAAGATGGTGTAGCCATTTTAACATCTAACAAAATAGACTTTAAACTAAAATCAATAAAAAGACACCAGGATGGACACTACTTATTTTTCTCAGGAAAAATCCACCAAGAAAAATTTCAATCTTGAACATCTATGCCCCTAACACAAGGACACCTACATATGTAAAGGAAACACTACTAAAGCTTAAACCTCATATCAAACCTGATACACTAATAGTGGGAGACTTCAGTACCACACTTTCACCCTTGGATAGCTCAACCAGACAGAATCTCAACAGAGAAATAAGGGATCTAGCAGAAGTTATGAACCAAATGGACTTAGTAGATATAAACTGGACCCTCCACCCAAACAAAAAGGTATATATACATATTTCTCAGTACCCCATGGAACTTTCTCCAAAATTGACCACATTCTAGGTCATAAAGCAACTATCAACAGATATAAAAAGATGGGTATAACTCCTTGTACCATATCAGATCACTATGATCTAAAGTTAGAGTTCAACAACATCAAAAATCATAGAAAGCCTAAAAACCCATGGAAACTAAACATCACTCAACTGAACCACCTCTGGGTCAAGGAAGAAATAAAGAAAGAAATAAAAGACTTCCTAGAATTCAACAAAAATGAATCCACAACATACCCAAACTTATGGGACATATTGAAGGCAGTCTTAAGAGGAAAATTCATAGCATTAGATGCCTACATGAAAAGATTAGAGAGATCTCACAGAAGAGAACTATCAGCACTACTGAAAGCCCTAGGACAACTAGAAGCAAACTCACCTAGAAGGAGTAGATGGCAGGAAATAATCAAACTTAGAGCTGAAATCAATGCAATTGAAATAAAACGAACAATACAAAGAATCAATGAATCGAAGAAACTGTTCTTTGAGAAAGGCAACAAGATAGATAAACCCTTATCCAAACTAACCAAAAAACATATATAGAGAGTATCCAATCAACAAAATCAGAAATGAAAAGGAGTACATAAAAACAGACCCCCCCAAAATTCAAAGAATTATCAGGTCAGACTTTGAAAATCTATACTCCACAAAAATGGAAAAGCTAGAAGAAATGGACAGCTTTTTGAACAGGTACCATTTACCAAAATTAAATCAAGATCAGGTTAAAGACATAGAGAGACCTATAACATCAAAGAAAATTGAAGCTGTCATTTAAAGTCTCTCAAATAAAAAAGACCCAGGCCCATATATTTTCTGTGCAGAGTTCTAACAGAAATTCAAAGAAGACATAATACCAATACTCCTCAAACTGTTTCATACAGTGGAAACTGAAGGAATATTGCCAAACTCTTTTTATGAAGACATAATAACCCTGATACCCAAGCCACTTAAGGACACAACAAAGAAACAGAATTACAGACCAATTTCCCTCATTAATATTGACGCAAAAATATTCAACAAAATTCTGGCAAACTGAATACTATATCAACATTCAGAAAACTATAAATGTTATCCACCATATAAACAAACTGAAGGAAAAAAAAAAAACCACATGATTAACTCTTTAGATGCTGAAAAGTCTTTGACAAAAATCCAATACTCCTTTATGATAAAAGTTCTGGAGAGATCAGAAATACAGGGAAAATACATAAATATAATAAAGGCAATTTACAAAAATCAAATGGCTAACATCTAAGGAAATGAAAAACTCAAAGCAATCCCACTAAAATCAGGAACTAGACAAGGCTCTTACCTGGTGATATAGCATGCAAGCAGATAAATATAGAAAAAAATGATAAGCCTAATACTTGGCATAACTGTTGCTACCTTTTATTCCTTAGCTTTGATAGTCTGTGTGTGTGTGTGTGTGTGTGTTTGTATGTCGTGTATTTGAGTACATATGTATAGGTACATGAACATGTGTGTGCAGGTATACCTTTTGTTCCTAAGCTTCTCTCTCTCACTCTCTCTGCTTGTTTGTGTGTTATGTGTTTCGATGCATATGGGTAGGTACCCATGCATGAATTTATATGTGCATCTGCCCTGTTGTATCTGGAAAAATGCTTTTCTTAAGTTATAAACCACCTATAGCTGTAAGAATATGTCTATCTTCTCTTCCAAGAAGATTCCTGGGCCTTGAAGGGAGAAGTGTGGTATAGATTTCTATTTAAGGATAAACTTTTCATAGTCTCTTATTCTTTGCATGTTGGCTAATTGTAATGTGTGTGTGTTTTATTGTTGTTAATTGCTAGCTAGAGCAAAAAGAAGATTCTCTTTCAAGGGCTGAACGATGCACTAACATATGAATATAGAACTAAGTCCTTAGAAGTTATTTTAGGACTATGTCCAATTAACAGAAATATAATAGTAGTTTTTTCCCTAGGACTTGTGACCAATGTAGCTGCATGTTATCAGCCTTGTTAACGGTGCCAGGAATGGTTTCTGTCTTTTGAAACAGGTCTTAAATCCACTCAGGAAGTCATTGCATGTCCCTTTAACTTTCATTCTACATTCATTCTTGTTTATTATTGTAACTGATAGAGTTTGTGGATGAATGAGACTGGTGATTACTTTTATCTTCCAGTAATATACCTAGCATCTTCTAGCACCATGAAAGCCAGCCAATAAAATCAAGCTTTCAGGGTATTACCCATTTGTTTTATTTATGTTTGTGATTGATTTAAATATATGGTGTGTTTAGCAATAGGGACTCACAGCCAAGTTCTGAGGGGAAACCAAGAACAATGCAATAGCTTATAATGCTTATGGACTTATGGGACCCCCATTGTCCAACAACTCAACAGGAGGTGACCTCTGCTTGATACTGAGTTTTATTTGATAGTTTGTGGGGTTTAGGTTGGATGTTGTCCCTCCATTATAGGGCAACACGTTTTAAATTCTTTTTATATTTTTATGCACACAGACACACACACACACACACAAACACACACATACACATGCAGGCTTCTACTGTAGTAGGTTTCCAATACAGTTTTCCAAAAACGTTTGTAGTTATTTTCTTTCCCTGTATCCCGTCTCTACTATCCCATCCCACCCCTACAGCCTTTAATGCTTCCTATTTTATTGCCTTCGTTAAAGTTTCTACTGCTGTGTTAAAACATCATGACCAAAAGCAACCTGGGGAGGAAAGGGCTTATTTCAGTTTACACTTCCAGTCTATCACTGAAGGAAGTCAGGTTAGGAACTCAAATAGGGCTGTAATCTAGAGGCAGGAGATGATGCAGAAGCCATGGAAGAGGGCATCTTCCTGAATTACTTTCTCATGGTTTGCTCAGCCTGCAGAATTGCCACCACAGGGGTAGTACCATGGACAATAGCCTATTCTGTCCCACATCAATTATCAGTCAAGAAAACACACCACAGGTTTGCCCACATTCAAATCTGGTGAAATCATTTTCTCAATTGAGATTCTCTCTTCCAAAATATATTCAGCTTGTGTCAAGTTGACATAAAACTAGTCAGCACATCTATTTCCCCTCTTTCTTCCTTTGTAACACTATATCCTGTTGCCCCTTGCTTGAAAGATTTCTTTCTCTTCCATGGTCCCTTACTATTTTCCTAACCTCTTTGACTATTCCAAACAAAACACATATAGACAAAGCTTAAAAGTTGACATCCCCATATGAGTTGAAAAAAATGTGATGTTTGTATTTATGAGTATGAGTTATTTTATTCAGGATGATTGTGTCCTGTTCTCTTCATTTACTTATGAATTTCATAATTTTATTTTTCTTAACATCTGAATAATACTCTACTATACTTATATACCACATTTTATTATTCATTTAGTGGATTATAGACGTTTAGATTCTTTCCATTTTCTGGAAATCATGGATAGAATAGCAATGAACATAGATGAGCAACTATCTCTTTAGTTAGATATTGAGTCTTTTAGGTATATAAGCAAGAGTGGTATTTTAGTTAGGGTTTATATTGCCATGACAAAACACCATTACCAAAAGGCAAGTTGAGAATGAAAAGGTTTATTTGGCTTATACTTTAGAAATGCTGTTTATTACTGAAGGAAGTCAGGGAAGGAACTCAAACAGGGCAAGATCTCAGAGACAGGAGCTGATGCAGAGGCCATGGACAAGAGCTGCTTGATAGCTTGCTTCCCCTAGCTTGTTCAGCTCACCTCCTAATAGAACCCAAGACTATAACAGCCCAGGGATGTTACCACACACCATGGACTGGGCCCTCTCCCATTGACTATTAAATGAGAAAATGCCTTATGCTGGATCTCATTAAAGCATTTCTTCAGCTGAGGCTCCTTCCTTTGATGACTCTAACTTGTGTCAAGTTGACACACAAAACCAGCCAGTACAGGTGGTGTAAGTTGAATCTCATGACAAGTCTATCTTTAGCTTTTTGTGAAACTTCCATAATTATTTTTGTGGTGGTTTTACCAGCTTGCTCTCCTACCAACAATGAGTAAGTGTTCATTTCCCTTTGCATCCTCACCAGCTCCTACTGTTTTTATCAATTCATGTATGTATTTATCTTCTTATCTATCTATCTATCTATCTATCTACCTATCTATCTATCTATCTATCTATCTACCTACCTATCTATCTATTATCTTGGATATTCTGACTGAAATAAGATGAAATCTCCAAGAACATTTGGTTTATTTTCCTAATGACTAAGGATATTCAACATTAGGAAAAAAAATGCTTCTCAGTCATTCGTGTTTCATCTTTTGGGAACTGTTTTGCTCCACATCCCGTTCTTTGACTGGGTTATTTGTCATTTTGATGTCTACTTTTTTGAGTTCTTTGAATAGTATATATATTAACTATCTGTCAGATGCATAGTTGGTAAAGATTTTTCCCATTCTAGGCTGCCTCTTCAGCTGAATGACAATTTTGGAACTAAATCTTGATTGAGTTCTACAAGGCTGATTTTCGAGTGAATTCTCAATTTGAATGTGGCTCAAAGGCTGGGTACTCACAACATGGGTGCAAAGTATGTCCTAAAGCATGTCTGGGTATGGAAAACTTAGTGTTAATAAGGGCAGTTCAATTAGGTAAGAATGCTGATTCTATTACAATGGCAGTGAACTGAGGCTAGAGAGCAAATTTATAAAATAAATATTTTTCTATCAGGCAGAGGGAAATGACTTCCATTGAGGAAGACACCATTCTGTGCACAGCCTGGCCTCAGGGTTGCACGTGATAATCAACAACATAAAAGTGAAAAAAAACCCCACACCTCACTTTTCATCCTAATATTGCTGTCTTCTTGAAGCCCTTCCTCTTTGTTTTCTTGTTTAAGATTCTTATCCTTATGCATTTATAAAAGCCCCTATATCTTGCTTATTTATTTTTAGACAGGGTCTTTTTGTGTAGCCCAGGTTACATTTGAATTTGAACTCGTAGCTCAGCCACCAGTCCTAGGATTACCTTTATATACTACCATATTTGCCTTCTATGTTATCCATATTATATTATAATTGTTTTTTCCCCTGTGAAGAAGGGAAGAAAATCTATTCCAAAAAACCAATGACAGACAAAATAACAATTAGAACAAAGTTAAAGTGGTAAATCAATGAATTTGTTGAAGTTAGTTAAAGGAATAAGAGTGAGAGGTTACTTAGAAGGACATGTATGAAAAGAATACAGCTGTATTTCTATTTCTTTTTTATTATTATGAATAAAGTCACATTTTCTATCCTTGTACATCCTTATTCAAGGTCCCTTCCCCCTCCCACACCCTCCAGTCACTCACTCTTCTCCACATCTCCCCATCCCCTCCCCAGTGTGGGCAGGAGGTCCCAAGGTTCCAATATTGCTCAGTTCAGCATCCACTCCTGGCAGATCCAGTTTCCTCTCTCCAACATCAAGACTGGGTCAGGTGTTCCTCTAGAGGGAGTGAGATCCAAGGTGCCACTCCCAGGTGTTTCAGATCCAAAGGTGTTCAGGGGTTGTGGTTTGCAGCTTGGACATGCTTTGCTTTTTGCTTTTTTTGTTTAGAGTCCACTAATGAGTGAATACATACCCTGCTTATCTTTCTGGGTTTGAGACAACTTGCTCAGGAGGATATTCTCCAAATCCATCCATTTGCCTGCAAATTTTAGGATATCATTTTTTCTTTCTGCTGAGTAAGTACTCCATAGTGTAGATGGTCCATGGTTTGTTAATTCATTCCTCACTTGAAGGGCATCTAGGTTGCTTCCAGGTTCTTGCTATTATGAATAATACACCTGTATTTCTTAAGATTCTACTCCAACATGTGTGATGACTCAAAAAAGCTTTATTTTAGATCTCCTTGTACAAACTATAGGCAGCTTGGCAAGACAGAGTCTTTTCTCTCTAGTAGCCTTTATTGCTTGTATGATCTTGTGGAGGACCTTTCTGAGCCTTGTAAATTTCAGAAACATTCTGAGACTTGTGGGTTGATTACTTCTTGAGCTATGTAAGTTTTGTTAGCATCTTGAATCTTAATGAACCTTTATCCAGAATAGAGTAATTCAATTTGGAGGTAATTTGTTATACAACATCCTATCCGTTCCTCTGGCTCTTACATTCTTTATGCCTTTTCTCTTGAAATGTTCTCTGAGTTTCAGTAGAGTTTATAAATACCTTATTATTTTTGCCCATTTATGACAAAACACTCGAAAACTATGGCACCACAAAAATGACTTCTTAAGAACTTGATTGGGTATTAGTCTTTGTAGTACTTTTTTCTTTGCAAAAAAGAAGTTTCTTTCCATGACCAATTGAGGCTGGCAGTGACAGTGATCTAGAAATACAAGCACAGATATTTAGATAGGTATTTGTCAGCCACATCATATCAGTTCAACAAAACAATTACAATTGCTTCCCCATTGTGGTCTATGACTTCCCCCAGCTGTGAGGTTTTGCCATAACATACAGTACCAGATATTAGTTTCCTTTCATGGACTGGGGCTGAAATTCAATAATAAAGCAGCCAATAGTAGTTGTTCTACTATTGTGACAGCAAGCACCATCTTGCCTAGGGTGTTGATAACAAGCAGGGTCCATATCCAAATAAGACTGTTAGTGATAATTGTCTACCAACAGACATGTATGATACATTTAAACATTATTAAAGCTATCTAACACATACACAAGCACACACACAAACACAGAGAGGGGGGAGGGAGACAGAGAAAGACAGAGACAGAGACAAAGAGATTCTCATTCAGTCTGGCTTGGTTTCTCCATATTCTGAAGACAAAATGTCCAGTAAATTCAGCAGGAGGGACTTAGCCTATAGTCCTGGCAAGCAACCAGTAGTGTCAGCAAAAGCTTTTATCATTTTGACAGTCCCTGGTGCCTCCTTAGCTGATAACTCATAGGGAAGTATCCCACCTCTTCAGTATCTTCATTTAACAAATGTGAATGAAAGGTTCTGTTGTCTTTTTTAAATTATGAATAAAGTCATATTTTTTATCCATGTATTCCCTTGTTCAAACTCCCTTCCCCCTCACACCCATCCCAGTCACTCTCTCTTCTCCCCATCACTTTATCTCCACCCCAGCAAGGGCAGGAGGTCCCAAGGTCCCAATGTTGCTTAGTTCAGCATCATACAGTGCCTTTATTTAAACTCATTAACTGTTATCTTTTCTGTTATTTTCTAATCTAGGGAACACTAAAAAATTAGCATTTTCTAAAGAAACCTTTTTTCAGAGTGTCTCTGAAGGCCCACCACTTTATATTCCAGCTAGGTTCTGGTTGGTCTTAGGTTGTCAGTGGAATACTACAAAGAAGTGTAAGCTAGGTCCAATATAACATCATAAAATCTTCTCACTTCTTTCAGTTAAAAGAACATTTTGGGTATATTAGCATGGGTAGGAGTCATTATCCTGTTTTGACCTATAAAATAACAGACATTTTTCCTGAGCCGTCTAACTTTCTTTTTCTAGAATGTTGGTACTGCTACTGCCACTAGATTCTTGTGTAACACCCATGCCAGATGGTCTTATCATTGCTCCTTGGTCTGTCTTATGTTCAAGAACTGTACTGTGCTGGCCTGCAGTTGGATGTGGCTTGTTGGTTCTGACAGACTCTGTGCCAATACTGTGGCCCTTGCCATCAGCTACACTTGCTAAAACGGCCACAGGGTGGACAGAAACTTTCTCTCCAGTAGCCTTTACATCACATGTTCTGAGGGGATAGCTGTCTACTTCTATAATAGGTTCATTTCTTTTCTTCCATGATTTGTTGCTCTTGTTTTAAAGCCATTCTGAGTCTTCATAGCATACTATTTTGTTTTGGGTTAATTTTCCCCTTAGGATGTAGCTCAACACAAAACTTGCCACTTTGGCCTACAATAGATCATGTTGTCTTCTTTGACTTTCTTCCATTCCCTTTTAACTGATTTTGCACATTACACACCTAATTTGGAGAATCAATGTTAAGATTTGTCTCTTACCTCATAACAATGATGATCCACTATAGGGTTCAGAAAAGCCACCAAAGTCCTTGTGGATTCCAACCTGTTTTTAACTCTTTTTCTGGACATAATCCTATCAGATCTAGTGACCTAAGAATTAAATACTTCCTCTCACACACTAGGTTCCCTCAGTAATCTCTGTCCCTCTTCAATTGTTTTCCAATCTCTGATTTTTAAATTCTTTTTTCACAATATATTTGGATTATATTATTACCTACCTCTTTGCCAATTCCTCCCAGATCTCCCCCTGCCATCTCCTTACCTCCCCATCTTCATGGTCTCTTTCTCTGGCTTTCTCCTTATTTTTATCTTTCTCTAAAAAAATAACAAAAATGCAAATCAAGATAAGCAAACTTAATAAGACAAAAATATTTCTCCAATAAAACCAAACACACCCCCTTCTAATGCAGCCAACTCTTTGTGTTAGCTAACTATCCCTGGGCATGGGACCCGCCTTGGGCTGTGGTTGATATATGCAGTAGCACTCAATTGGAGAAAATTGATTTTTTTTCTTTCTAGAAGAGGTAATGGATAACTCCAAGGAAACAGCATCTCCAGACACAACAGGACTGCTATACCTATGAACTCAGAGACTGTGACAGCACACAAGGAATACACAGGCTCAAAACAGACACAATTCTAGCATGGAGAAGGGGGAGTGGATACATAGCCTTATTCTTGTTGTTAATAGGTACAACCAGTTGCCATAAACATCCGTAGTGTCTCATACAAATTAGTCCACCAGGAACCGATATCCCTTGTAGTGCTTCAGATTATGCCTCCTTTGTCTTAAGAAGCTATGTCTGGTCATAGTGATCATTGTCTCTGCTTCTACAGTACTCAGTTTGATCTCATCCACTTACAGATACCACAACACCACAAGACACAGGCTCTTTGAGTTTTTGCTTAAAATTTTTCCTAACTCAATTAGCTCACAGGCTGTTTATTCTCCAACTATCATGACTTCCTGCACCAGGCCATTATGAAAGCTCCTGTCTGCATGCTGAGTTGTGATTTTTTTCTAGTTTTCTTGTTGAACCTGAGGAGGATTTTTTGTTACTTCCAACTTGCCATCTTCCTCTTCTCTATGGATT
This sequence comes from Sigmodon hispidus, assembly GCA_004025045.1. Taxonomy (NCBI): domain Eukaryota; kingdom Metazoa; phylum Chordata; class Mammalia; order Rodentia; family Cricetidae; genus Sigmodon; species Sigmodon hispidus. The sequence continues at coordinate 37,483 of PVIH01016719.1, forward strand.
TCTTCCTGTTTTCTCCCCATAAATATCATTTGTAATCTTTTTCCATTGCATCTTTTCAACTCTAAGAAAGAGCAAACCACCAACTTCATCTCATCTACCTCTGCCCCCTACTTTTTCTGTCCAATCAGGGGTTATGTAGAGGTTACCAACTGTATGGCCCTTTCTGTTGTAATTACTCCTTTATGTGGGTAGATTCTTTCTTTTTTTGTTTTTTCTTCTTTTTTTTATTATTATTATGAACAAAGAAGTCACACTTTCTATCCTGTATATCCTTACTCAAGGTCCTTTCCCCCTTCCAACACATCAGGTCATTCTCTCTTCTCCACAACTAACTCTCCCCCCCCCCCCGCCCGGGCAGGCGGTAGGTGGTCCCAAGGTCCCACTGTCCCAATTCTTTCTTTAAGAATTGGAGAACCTTAATTTTACATCTTACCACTTAAAACAAAAGCCATGCAACCAATGCTGAAGGTTACTTGTAATCCTATCTCATTTGTGCCATTTCTACAGTTTCTAAAGCATTCTTAAACTTATCAGATATTTGGGGGAGTTCCTGTTTGTGAAGGAGACATGCCAACCCATACCAAGTTGTTTTAGTCACCATGCTATTGGTTTAAAGAAACACCATGATCAAGGCAACACTTAAGAAAAAAATTTACTTTTGGTAAAATTGCCAGTTTTATCCAGGAGCATGGGAGATCTTTCTGTTTTCTAATATTGTTTTCAATTTCTGTCTTCAGTGACTTAAAGTTTTTGTCGAATAGGTCTGCTATGTCTTTGGTTAGAGTTACCCAAAGATATTTAATGCTATTAGCAGCTATTGCAAAGGGTGATGTTTCTCTTATTTCTTTTTCAGCCCTATTATCCTTAGTGTATAAGAGGGCTATTGATATTTTTGAGTTAATAATGTACACTGCTACATTGCTGAAAGTGTTTATGAGCTGTAGGAGTTTCATGGTAGAATTTTGAGGGTTACTTATGTAAACAATCATATATCATCTGCAAATAGAGATAGTTTGACTTTTTCTTTTCCAATTTGTATCTCCTTAATAATCTTTTGTTCTCTTATTGCTTTAGCTAGAAATTCAAGAACTATATTGAATATATAAGGAGAGAGAGGATAGCCTTGTCTTGTTTCTGATTTTAGTGAGATTACTTTGAGTATTTTTCCATTTAGTTTGATGTTGGTTGTCGGCTTCTTGTAAATCGCCTTTATTATATTTAGGCATTTTCCCTGTATTCCTAATCTCATCAGGACTTTTATTATAAAGGAGTGTTGGATTTTGTCAAAGGCTTTTTCTGCATCAAATGAGATGGTAATGTAGTGTTTTCTTTCAGTTTGTTTATATGATGGATAATATTCACAGTTTTTTGTATGTCGAACAATCCCTGCATCTTTGGGATGAAGCCTACTTGATTGTGGTAGATGATTTTGTTGATATGTTGTTGTATTCAATTTGCTAGAATTTTATTGAGTATTTTTGCCTCAATGTTCATAAAGGAGATTGGTCTGTAATTCTCTTTGTTGAGTCTTTGAGTATCTTGGGTATCGGGGTGATTGTAGCCTCATAAAAATAGTTTGGCAATATTCCTTCAGTTTCTACTGTATGAAACAGTTTGGGGAGTATTGCTATTAGTTCTTTAAATGTCTGGTAGAATTCTGCCCTGAAACCATCTGGGTCTTTTTTTTTGTCAGGGAGGGGGGACTTTTAATGACAGCTTCAATTTTTTTGGTGTTATAGGTCTGTTTAGGTCTTTAATCTGATCTTGATTTAATTTTGGTAAATGGTACCTGTACAGAAAGGTGTACATTTCTTTTAGGTTTTCCAATTTAGTGGAGTATAGATTTTCAAAGTATGACCTGATAATCTTCTGAATTCCTGAGTATCTGTTGTTATACCCCTCTTTTCATTTCTGATTTTGTTAATTTAGACACTCTCTCTTTGCTTTTTGGTTAATTTGGAATAGGGTTTGTCTATCTTGTTGACTTTATCAAAGAACCAACAAACTCTTTGATTCACTGTTTATTTGTATTGTTCTCTTTGTTTTTATTGTATTGATTTTAGCCCTGAGTTTTATTATTTCCTGCCATCTACTCATTCTAGGTGAGTTTGCTTCTAATTGTTTAAAGTCTTCAGCTGTGCAGATAGGTCTCTTGTGTAAGATTTCTCTAGGTTTTACATATGTGTATCTAGCGCTATGAGTTTTCCTTTTAAGACTGCTTTCATTGTGTCCTATAAGTTTGGGTATGTTGTGCATTCATTTTTATTAAATTTTAGGAAGTCTTTGATTTCTTTCTTAACTACTTCCTTGACCCAGACAGATGTGGTTTAACTGAGAGATGTTTAGTTTCCATGAGTTTGTAGGCTTTCTGTGATTTTCAAAATCCCAACCAAATTTTTACAGACCATGAAAACAATATTCAACTTTATATAGAATAACAGAAAACCTAGGATTGTCAAAACGATCCTGTTCAATAAAAGAGCCTCAGAAGGAATTACCATCCCTGACTTCTAGCTATACTATAGAGCTACAGTAATACAAACAACCTGGTACTGGCATATAAACAGACTTGTGGATCAGTGGAATTGAAACAAAGACCCTGACATCAACACATACACCTATGAACACCCAATTTTTCAACGAAGAGTCCCAAAATATTCAATGGAAAAATAGATAGTATCTTCAACAATTGATGTTGGCATAACTGGAAAGTAGTATATAGAAGAATGCAAATAGGCCCAAACCTATTACCCTACACAAAACTCAAATCCAAGTGAATCAAAGACCTTAACATAAACCCAGCTACACTGAACTTAATAGAAAATAAAGTGGGAAATTCCCTCCAACGAATTGGCACAGGTGACCACTTCCTAAATATAACACTAGTGGCAGAGACACTAAGAACAATTAATAAGTGGGACCTCCTGAAACTGAGAGGCCTCTATATGTCCAAAGACACAGTTAATAAGACAAAATGACACCCTACAGAATGGGAAAAGATCTTCATCAACCCTACAAGTGACAGAGAACTGATCTCTAAAATATATATAGAATTCAAGAAACTAGAGCCCCCAAACCTAAATAACCCAATTAAAAATGGAGTTCAGAGCTAAGAAGGGAATTCTCAGCAAAAGAATTACAAATGGGTGAAAGGCACCTGAAAAATTGCTCAACATCTTTAGCCATCAGAGAAATGTAAATCAAAACAACTTTGAGATACTAGCTTACACATGTCTGAATGACTGAGATAAAAAACACAGATGACAGCCTATGTTGGAGAGGTTGCAAAACAAGGGGAATACTCCTCCATTGTTGGTGGGAGTGTATACTTGTTCTGCTACCTTGGAATGCAGTATGGAGTTTTCTCAGAAAACTGGGAATCAATCTCCCCAAGGATCCAGTAATACCACTAGTGGGCATATACCCTAAAGACACACATTTACACCCCAAAAACATTAGCTCAGCTATATTCATAGCAGCATTATTCATAATAGCAAGAACCTGGAAACAAACTAGATGCCCCTCAACTGAAGAATGGATTAACAAACTGTGTTACATCTACACAATGGAGTACTACTCAGCAGTAAGAAAAAATTGATATCCTAAAATTCTCAGGCAAACAGATGTATTTGGAGATTATTTTCCTGAGCGAGGTCTCGCAAACCCAGAAGAATAAGCAGGGGATATGCTCACTCATTAGTGGATTTTAAGCAAAAGCATTCTTATTTGTTATTTCATTGAAAGATGATGGGTGAACAAAGTGTTTTAAAACACACACACACACACACACACACACAAACAAAGAAACAAACAAATGCCCTTCTGGTTTATTGTAGAAGGGTTGTTTGGCAGGAATTTGTAATGGCCTTAGTGCATCTGTGGCCATTAGCTGTGACCTACTGTGCTCTGTGCTTTCTTCCCCTATAGCTGACCCTACCCTGGCTTCAGGAGCTTTAGATTATATTTTTTTATGTTTTATGTATTTTAGAGAAAAAAGAATTTTTTTTTACTGTATTTTTTAACCTATTCTGGATGTTTTGCTTTTTAATATAAAGTTTGATATTGATTTTCAAAAAACAACAAAAAGTTAAAAAAAAGAACTCACAAATATTCCTGGCTAGTTCTCCAACAGATACTGAGGGTGGTGCCTTGATAGGACTTCCCCTATAACCAAATGAATAACCACACTAAGTTTCATACAGAACCTTCATCTAACAATGAATAGAGGTAGAGGCAGAGATACATGGCTGAGCACTGAACTGAGTTCCTGATCCAGCTGAGAGAGAGGGAAGATAGTCTATATGAGCAAGGGGATAGGGATTAAGAGGAAAGTTTTCATAGTGATGGCTGACCGGAGGTCTGGGGAGCCCACTGAATCAAGAGCAGCAACTGGGGAAACCTTGGGGTAAAAGGAGTGAAGCTCTCCAAGGTAGGCAAGTGTAGATTGACATGGGCAGTATGTGAACTTCGAGGGGTGGAAACAGACTGTGCTTCTGTTCATGTGATGGCACCTTGCACCCATTCCCTTCAAAGCAAAAGCTAACCCAGTCTTGATATTAGAATGAGGAAATCAGACATGCCTGGAGTGAATGAGCCATGCTGATCTGACCCACCCTGATGGAAGGATGGGAGAGGGGAAGCTGAAGACTAACTGGGAGCGACTGAGAGGAGTGAAGGGACGGGGAGCAAGGGTGTACTTGGATAGAAAAGACTTTATTTTATAAATAAAAAATAAAAATAAAAATATTAATTGGAGTCTTACAGTTTTAGAGGTTTAACCCATTATTATCATGTTGGGGAGCATGGGGACATACAGGCAGGTACTTGAGCATCAGTCAAAAACTATATCCTGACAGAGAGAGATAGAGATAGAGATAGAGAGAGAGCATCTAGGCTTGGCATGGACTTTTTAAACCTCAGAGCCCACATCCAAAGAGACATTCTTATATGTACTCCAGTAAGGTCACATCTTCTAATTCTTCTAATGCTTTAAAATAATACTACTCCCTGCTGACTAATTATTCAAATACATGAACCTATAAGAGGCCATTCATTGTTATTCAAATTCACACACAAGTAAAAGAATATGACTGCCCATTGATTTCCCTGAAAGCACTCTACTCAAAGGTGGGGTGGTCTTCACTGTATGTTTTGTTACCCATCTTAGGGTACATCTAACAACCCTTACAGCAAGATACCATCTGCTGGAAGGTTATTATGTTGGGTTTGCCTTTGTGGATGGTCCACCCTCATATTTATCAGCCTTACTTGAATGTGTCAGTACCCATTATAGGAGGCATGGAGGCATTACCAAACTCATTTTTGAATCTAACTGTCATTATTCAGGTGCTATCTATCTATCTATATATATATATATATATGTATATATACGTACATATATATACATATATATATACATATATTGTGTGACTTTTTCCTGTGATTCAGGAACAAATAGCTACTTATTCTAGACAGCATCAATGACAGACCATAACAACAAAGTCTAACTTGGTAAATAAATATAATATTTGTTGGGATTACTATAGGCTTATGGTTGAAATGCTACTAACAGGCTGTCTGCAGAGTCACAGCGCACTCTGGAGCGCGGGCAGATAAACTCTGCCTGTCACCATACCCACAGCTCCTGCTGAGGGAATCTGCATGGCAACCCACCGCCACATCGACCTGGGGGAACTGACAACTACAGGAGTCCCAGAAGGACAGACTCAGATCCTGCCCAGAGATGAGGAGGGGTCACCAGGCCCAAGAGTCTATATCCCAGCCAGGGAGGGAGAGTTGAGCTCCCATGGGTTTCTGTTCCGCTTCCTGGACCAAGTGCTGTCTGCAGAGTCCCAGCATACTCTGGAGCGTGAGCAGATAAGCTCTGCCTGTCACCATACCCACAGCTCCTGCTGAGGGAATTTGCACGGCTACCCACCACCACATCGAACTGAGCAGACAGACAACTACAGGGGTCCCAGAAGGACAGACTTAGACCCTGCCCAGAGAGGTGACAGGAGGCACACAAACCCGAGTACCACAACTGACCATGAGCCATCTAATTGTGAACCACTGAAGCCATGGGCAAACGTCAGTGCAAAAAATTACATAATAATACAAAGAACAACATGGTAACTCCAGAAGGGAGTGGCGATCTTACAAATAAAAGACCTGAATTGAGCAATGAAGAGGAAACAGAAGGAAGCAACACCAAAAATTCCTTTTTGATGATCATCAAAGCTCTCAAAGAAAATATGAAAAAATGCCTTAAAGAAATAGAAGAAAATACAAACAAAAAATTGGAAGAGAAGAACAAATCTATGAAAGAAACATGCCAGGAACAAAAAGCTGAACTAAAAGCTGAAATAGAAGCAATAAAAAAGGCACAAAATGAGGCAAAGATGGAAATAGAAAACCTGAAGAAAAAAGCTGGAACTACAGATACAAGCATAAAAAACAGATTTCAAGAGATGGAAGATAGAATCTCTGAAGTGGAAGACTCAGTAGCACAAATAGATATATCAGTCAAAGAAAATAGTAAAACTAAGAAAGCCATAACCCAAAATGTTCAGGAAATCTGGGACACTGTGAAAAGACCTAACTTGAGAATAATAGGAATAGAAGAAGGAGAAGAATACCCGCTCAAAGGCACAGATAATGTTTTCAATAAAATCATAGAAGAAAACTTTCCTAACCTGAAGAAGGAAATGCCTATAAAGATACAAGAAGTTTAGAGAACACCAAATAGATATGATCCCAAAAAAAAGTCAGCGCACCACGTTATAATCAAGCCACAAAACATACAGAACAAAGAAAAAATTTTAAGAGCTGCAAAAGAAAAGGGCCAACTCACATATAAAGACAGACCCATCAGAATAACACCTGACTATTCAATGGAAACGATGAAAGCTAGAAGGGCTTGGTCAGAAGTTATACAGACGCTTAAACAGCATGGATGCCAAACCAGAATACTATACCCGGCAAAATTATCAATCACCATAGATGGAGTAAACAAGGTATTTCAGGACAAAATCAGACTGCAACAATATCTATCTACCAATCCAGCGCTACAGAGAGTAT
>PVIH01016720.1:0-16348 GCA_004025045.1 Sigmodon hispidus
GATTTAAGAAGAAAGAGCTAGCTAGTAATGTGCTTAAGATATGGGCCAAGCAGTGTAAAGTATATAAGCGTGTGATTCATTTCTTTTGGGGGACAAAAGCCGAGGGCGCGCGAACCAGGTTCCAATCCGCCGGCGCCACACGTGCGCCAGGTCACAAACCTCCAGCCTCAAACAGGCCAGGAAAAACTTACTGCAACAGTAATATGCACAGAAAAGGAGAAGATTGAATGAAAATGGCCAGATTCCAGTGAGATAAGGGAGGACGACTTAGAGATAGGGTCTGTGCTACTATTTCAGCTATTTCTGTAGTAAATCTACAGTCTGCATAAGTACTAAATAAAGCCCACCTCAAAAATCATTCACCTAAAGCTCCAAGGTATGAGATTGTGCTATTCAACTGAGTTGTAGTGGGCACTTCACACTTATTGCATGCCCCAGCAGGCTAATGAAAAAGAGCCCATGTTGAAAGTCTGCAGGGTAGATTCACTGTCAAGAATTGCCCAGGAAGTTTACTGTGGAACAAGCAAGAACTTGAAGTGTGTTCACTTGTTGCATCCCCAGGATAATAACTACAAATATTGTGCCATTATGGGGGGTAAGATTTCATTGTGAAGGGCTGCCAGCTATGAGAATATCCCAAAACTCATCTATAGACAGTGGTGAATGGGCACTGTACACAAAGAAGCAGTAAAGCCACAGGTTTCAAAACCAATAATGTTACATCTTGGAACATAATAATAAGGACATATGAAAACTGGAATAAGAACATATATATAGCCTTTCTGAAAATAAAATAAACTCCTTATATCCTAGGATTATATAGCTGCTCTTTAGAATCCACAAACTGCAAAAGAACTTTGGCACATGTCTGTCATTCTTCATATCTGTTTACTCACTGTCAACAAATTTCAGCACTTCCTTACAACCCTCCTTTTGAATATTGGCTTGAACTACCCCACCATGTACTGGGTGTTTTGTGGAAGTGTCACTGAGCACCAGTGTAAGGTTCAGATTCAGAGGTAAAGTGAGAGTTTACTTCAGGAGCAGCAGAGCATGGAGCATGCATGCTATGATCTTCTTTATTAGACTTGGACTTGGATTCAAGGACAAATGTGAAGATGGCAATGAATCTGAAATTTTGTTGCCCAGTTATCTTTTTAGCTTGTCTTGGGTGTTTGACAGCCTTGTACTCACTTGGTCATTGAGTCTCACTTTTTGTTGCACCTAAGTATATTTCCTTTTCTTTATACTGCTCTTCCTGCCTCCAGTGCTGAGTCATTTTCTGTTCCTTACTCTTCCAATTAGCAACAACTTTATCATAGTTCTTCAATCTTCCATGTCTGTTCTACTTTTCACTTTCTTTCATATTCAGGCTATTTCTATATTGAAACTGGTACCACAGATAGTAGCCTTCTTATTCTGAGATCTCCCAGGTTGATCATCTTTGGCATTTAAAGTCTTTTATCTTCCAAGCTAAACTCTTATGTTCCTTAAAACTCTTTCTTTTAGGAAATATGAGAGGTCACATTTTAATTGGTAAATATCCAGCATCCCCAATAGAATGATGGTATTTCAGGGGATCCAAAAGCCTTCTACCCTGCCCTTTCCAGAAGAATCTCATGGTTAAACCTATTGAAATAACCTTTACCAATAAAAAGTCAAGCTACTTTCGTTCTATGTCTCATTAGCACCAATCTTTAAAACAATTCAAGGAACCATCCAAGTGCTTCATTGTGTCTTTTTATTTGACTGGCATAGCCAGTATCTTAAAAAACAGCCCAGGCCCATCTGCCCTTGAAATGCTGTTATGTGTAGCATGTTAAACACTCTTACTTCAAATAAAAATGAGACAGTCTTCATGGTTGTGACCACATGTCATGTTTTTACTCACCTTTTCTCCTAGAACTCCTTTGGATGTTGAGAAAGATCATTAGTTCAGTCCTTTTCACAGAATTAATTCGACCATATTAATATCATAATAATTCATTTCATCCCTACACCCATCTTAAACTTAGTACATAAAAATAAGCAGGAAAATGAAGAGAAACTAGATTAACATGACACAAATGACTAAAGAGAGAAAAAAACAAAAAATAAATCTGATTATAAAAATATATTCTAAAACAAATATATCAAAACTTTTCAGAATGAATCCCATGCTAAAAGGAAACTGCAGCAAAATACTCTAAAATGTTTAAATATCTGTGCCATATGTTCTCATCTGAGGTTGTTTAGGGAATTTTTTTAATCATAGAAGAAATCCAAAGCAATTTATTTGCTTTGGAAATAAAAAAACGACTGTTCTCCAAAGTAACATAACTTTTGACTTTAATTTTCAAGTCAATGCATTGACAAAATATAAAGGTTGGATTAATCTAGCAATATTTACAAACAAATTATCACAGAAGCTCTTGCTACTTCCACTGCTGTCAAAAACTCAGACAAAACAATAACATAAAATATGAAGACTCTCTGTATATTACATCTTTATGTGGATTATTATTATTATTATTATTATATTCTTTTTACAGATATTTCCTAAATATTTTGTTTTTCAATCAAGCCTATGTATATTTTTAACATGCAGTAAAACATTTATAGTTTTATTATTTTGTCTGAATTTGTCCTACTTGTATATTTATTTTATTCTGATTATACCTTCAATCTACTAAGGCGTGGCTAAGATTAAGGGCTTGGCTGGAGAACACTCTACCTAGCTCCTTGGCCTGTGAGCATTTAATTTCATGTCAGAGGTACTGGAAAGAAACACATTTATCATACCAAATCTGGGAAATTTTAAGAACTACACTGCCACAGAATAGAACACTGCTAACCACTGCTCATTAACGTGATTTAAGTTTGAACAGCATATATATTTGAGGTTTTTACCTCTAACTAGGAGTTAGCAATCATTTTATAAAGGAGCTGTGCCTCTGCTGGCTACCAACAAACAAAGCCTACCAGAGAAAATGCTGCTATCAGAGAATCCCTGCTTGTCTATATTACCTTTTTGTCTATATAAACATAAATCTTATATTTGTACTGAGGCTACTAGGAGATACCAGGAACCTGTCATATTTCAGATCAGTCTAAGTGCCACTCCATACTGTACCATGGCACACTTCTGAAACACAGGAAGGAAGCTCTTAGGCTTTATCTATGTGTTCTAGAACTCTCTGTAAACTTTCTCATGCTTGATGTGGATGTGCTTATGCACCACATTAGAGTACCCTTTGTAGTTAGAATTTCACTGCCCTATTTGGATATTTCCATAGCCTTTTATTCCAAATAATAACACAAAACTTAGAATAATTACATACTGTTGCCATATGATACTGACGTATTACTTTGTAACTATTACAATTTAAGACTGATGTGGGAATGTCTTCTTTTATGTTGTGAATATTATTCTTTTAATAAAGGAGCTTTTGGCCTTGGCAGGTGCCATGGGAGAAAGCAGAGAAAACTGAGCATAGGTAAGAGAGAAGATAGAGTCAGAGACACGATGCAGCCACTGACAAATGAACATACAGGAAAACAAGTGTGCCACAGGCCACTGGCAAGACTGAATAACAAAAATATTTTAAATTGAGATAAAATTGTAGCTAACAATATACCTGAGACATAAGACAAACAACATAAAATTAATACAGACATCTCAGTCAGTTTAGGGTCCAAATCAGTGGCAGGACACTAGATATTCTCTAACCACAGGTCTATGTGTCTAGACCTCTGGCCAGATGGGACTAAAACACCCCATGTTACAGATGGCACTCAGTGTGGGGCAAATACACACATAAAGCTAAAGGAACTTTTACAAATTTCTAAAGCACACAAACAAAATTAAAATCAGCTTCCAAGTTGTGTCTCTAAAATAAGTCATAATACAGAGACGATGATATCCCAACTTAATTTCAACATGACAACTGCAGGCAGGTTAAACCCAGGTCAATTCCTAAAATCTCAGAAGAGACAAACTATATATAAGAGATTTAAAGTTTATGCTTATTTTAAACAACAACAGCAAAAAAACGAAGTCAAAAAAAGTTTCTTATGGAGGGTGCCTATTCATCCAGGCAATTATCTTCAAAATGTATCAGACAGTAAATTATGAAGATTACTGATGACCATTCCATATAAACAAAATCCACTTAGCAGAGGTAACTTCAAACTCTTCTTAGGTTCCAAGATAATCCATTTTTGATGATTCTCAATATCTGTTTCTATCATTAATCATTAAAACATATAATAAGTAGAAATGGAAAGTATGGGTTGGTAGTATTGCCTGTATGTGTATCACTCATTAGATAAACACCAACCAGAATTCAACAAAGTATGATAAAATCCAAAGACTAACATGATCCAAACAAATATATTCTGGGCTAGTGTGACTTTATTGGAGAAAGAGATAAAAATATGATTACAGGCTTTCTCTATTTTACTGTAGGTTACATGTTGGAAATGTGTACAAAATAACAAAAAGGTTTTCAAAATTTAAACCAAGGTCAGAAGTGTTGATTTCATTTAGCAGGACACTTAATACTTAGTCAATGGCTAAACTTGGATATTATAAAATGAAATCAATTTTTTTTCTGGAACATCATCAAAGGCTCTTAAGCATTGGACTGTATGTACAGTTTTGCTATTTTCCCATGTTTGATTCATCTAAGATGTAATATACACCATTCTTTAGACATATGGTGCTAAGATCAATTGTTAAAATGTTACCTAAGAAAGACAGGCATTACACCAGCAAACAACGTTCATGATTTCATTCATTTCTAGATGTAATGACTAGTGATAATGAAGCATGGAAAAACAACCATACAGAGGCCAAATTAAAGGCCATAATAGAAATTTTGCCAAATGAATGTCTCTCAAAAAACTACAGGACTGTTTCTGGAACTGCTGAAATATCACTCTTCCATGGGGAATACTGAACAGTGACCTCATATGAACTAAAAATCTAAAAAAAAAGATCTTCAAAAACATTAAGAATTCAGCTTGAAAGCAATAGGCATTTGAAGGGTAGCCAAAAGCAATACCTGAGTATACAGAATGACCAACCTGAGAAAGCACGGAGGCTTAATAATAGAATTGGTGGTGCATGCTGGTTTTATGTAATAGCCTGCTGTTCTGAAAGTGAGAATAAAAAGATAAAACAGAGTTGATGATGAATTGGAGGGAAATGTTATAGATGTGGACCAGCAAGGGGCTGAACACAAGCCAGGTCTAAGTTCTTTTTAGGGCTGTGTAAAAACAGTGTGAAGGAAGAGGAAGAGGAGAAGCAATTGTTTAAGAGCATGGGGGACTGGCAAGGAACCCTTGCAGGATAAGAGAACAGAATAAAAGAGGAGCTCATTTCCAGGCTGTACTCACTATCTCATCCACTCACATCTGCTATAAATTTAGTCTTGGATTAATTTCCAAGTAAAAGTTAAGCATGGCATGTCTGCTCCATGCTCCACTACTCTTTTTGACAACTCTTATAATGGCTATGACCCTGATCCTGAACCCTGTACTGGGACACAAAGTGGTGAGTGGCATAGAAGACTCCAGTATGCAGGAAGAGGGAGCCCAAGAGGCACTGGACTATGCTGTCAGGAACTACAATGAAAGAAGCAATGACTTGTATCTGAGCAGTGTTGTGGATGTGCAAAATATGCAAAAACACGTATGTAACCCTTGAAGGAAAGATCCTGAATTAGTCACTTTGACGGTTATACATGTTGCCTTTTCTACCACAACCTGGCTCTGTTTTGCTTTTAAACTGGATTGATCTCAGGTAGTCCATAAAGACCTTGAACTCACAGAGAATCAGTCTTATCTCTCCCCACCCCAGAGTGCTAGTATTGAAATTGTGCACTACTGCCTGATGTTTTGGCTTACTCTGTGGCTGGCTTTTTTCTCTAGTTTTAATATAAGTTTTATTTCTTAATTACAAACAATATATCACCACACAGTTGAGAACTGTATTTCTGGCACTGTCTTCTTTGGGTTCTTCTATTCCTAATACTTGCTTTTCTGTAAAACATTAGATTTGTGTTCTTTCAAATCTTCTTTAACTTGATTGATTAGAATTCTGATCCCTGAATGGTACATAAAAACAAATGCCTATAGGGGCCTCTTCATTCAGATATTTTGTGAGTATTCAGTAACCTACTAGAGAGACTTATAGGATTGCATACTAATAGAATTTAGAGATTCTCATTTCAATGGCATAAATCATTTTACTAGATGAATAAAGGAAATAACTTCTGGGTTCAGAAGATTCTAACATCCTCATTTACTCTCACTTTTATTTCACCACAATTCTGAAAATTATGTCTGACATTTCTTGTGTGAATCTAGCTAAACTTAATTAAATAAAAATTTAAGACAGGCAGTATAGTTACACTCTCAAAAATTATGTTTATTATTAGTCAAACTGAAGATATTAACATTTCATTATTATATTCTTGCATTGAAAATATTTAGTGTATCATCCCATTTCCTCTGTTAATTTAGGGAGTACTCAGGATAAGATAAAGAAAAGAATTTGTTTCTGTGAATGAGATTCATGTAGACTTCACTCATGAGCACCACACTTCACTCACTGTAACAGGATAGCTCCATACTTACCTCTGTGCTGCAGATTAAAGTTAGTATTGAGCAATAGCCCCAAGACTTCATGTATTCTCAGAGCAGCACAGCATTATTGAACAGAAAACTTCCAACCTTCAGCTTGGCTTTCCCTTCAGAGTTAACTACTCTTTCCAAAACTTTAAGAGATTCTACATCCTCTGTCTCAACTCATTTATTAGCAATATCATGTGTTTGTGAAGCTTTCCCAAAAGGACACACGACGTGAGTATTATTGGTAGTTGTACCATTTTGCAGAGTATTTTTAATGCAGTGTGGATGATATATCTCAGGAATGGAGATTTCGCTGAATCCTTACTAAACCCACTGACTCTACATTGTAAAAGATTGTCATGGGCAAGTGAATCTAGTGTTGAAAGTGAACCAGTGTGTTCTATCCATAGGTTGTGGGTGGAGAAATGTACTATTTTAATGTTATCCTACACTAAAGTTTAAAGATGTTCTTTGTTTTATAGTATAAATTAATTGCTCTAAAAATAATTGTAAATGTTTTAGGTGTGCTGTCCGCTGAATAGAAACAAACTTTCTCTGATTCCTTTATGGGAAAATTTTCATAAAATCACTAGCTGATCTCTTATCTAAGTTATGCTGATATAATTCCATTCAGTGCTTCCCCTAGTACCTTTTGTTATGGCTTTTCCTAAGAGAAGTATTCTGGAGATACTATGGCTTAAATACCAGGCCCTATATTCAATATTGGCATCCCTGGTACTAGAACACAGCACATGTAGATTATTGAATTTATACTTATTTCATGCCCTATAAGAATATTACATGAGTCAGAAGTTAATATTTTAAGACTCTTTTGACTAAGAGCTGTAAAACTCTTTGAGCCTATGACTTATACTGTACACATATGCTTTATGTTGGGTGAACATTGCAAATTATGCCTGAGTGTCTTTGGACTTGACAAAGTATGGGGTGATGTCTCATTTGCTTTATTTCTCCTTCATCTGACACTTCTGACTGCAAATATTATACCAGCATTGATTACCATTCTCTCTTTATTTTTGCAGAGAAAGTCTTGTTATTTTAAGGTCTACTCTATGCCCTGGAAGAACCAATGTCCCTGATAACTTCTAGCTGCCACAAAATCTAAGTCCTGGAAAGTAGTACTGTGCAGATTTCACACTTCTCTTATAATGCCCCATCACTTTTCCCAACCCTTTACTCTGTGCCTGTGTTTGTCTTTGAAGTTGAGATGTGTGTCTTGTATGCAGCAGAAGGTTGGCTTTTGTTTTTGTATCCATTGTGTTAAGGAGTGTCTTTTTATAGGTGAATTGAGTCCATTGATATTAAGGGATGTTATTGACCACTGACTGATATTCAGTTATTTTTGGTGGTAGCTTGTGTGTATTTCCTTTCTCTGGGATTTTTTTTTCCTGTGGCATTATCAATCATCTGTGGTTTCATAGGTGCTGGACTTTTCCCTCTAGTGATTTCTATAGGGCTAGATTTGTAGGTAGATATTCTTTCAACCTGTATTTGTCTTAAAATATATTACTTACTTCACCTACTATGATCAATAGTTTTGCTGGGTATAATAGTATGGGTTGGAATCCATGCTCTATTAGTGTCTGTATAACTTCTGACAAGGGCCTTCATGCTTTCATTGGTTCCTTTGAATATTGCGGTGTTATTCTGATGGGTTTGCCTTTATTGTATTTTCTTCTATTTCTTTAATGGAGTTTTTTATATTCTCTTTTTAAGGCTTCTATAATCTTCATTAAGGTGTTTCTATTGTTTCCTTCTGTTCTTCCTCATTTTTATGTTCAAATCTGGTATTGTAGAGTCATCAGCTTCTTCTAGTGGTGCCTTGTTGTTCTTTATATTGTTCTATGTATTTTTGCACTGGTGTCTGCCCATTACTTCCTTGATTTACTCTTTGTCAGGTCTTAGTTTGTACATGCACTAGGAAAACATTCTGGTCCCTCAGCCAAAAGGCCTCATGAACTGACTATGACAGTCATCTGTCATCCACATTCAGAGGGCCTATTTGAGTCTCATATAGGTTTCCTAGATGTTTTTTTTTGGAGTCAGTGAGCTCACAATAGCTTGCGTCAGCACTCTCTTTGTGTTACTTCAGCATAATCTTGATCTTTTTGTTTGTAGAAACTCTCATCACTCTCTTTGCCTGGACAAAAACCTCAACACAATTTTGAGTTGTGGATCTCTGCATTTGCTTTCTTCAGGTGCTGGTTGAAGTTGTAGAATGACTACTAGGGTGATCATGAATTAGATTATAGAAAAATGTAATTTCCCTCACTACTATTCCTTGGAGTCTTAACTGAGGTTATCTTTGTGAGTTCTTTTTTATTTCTTCTAGCACCAATTTTTTCTATAACCTTAAAATGCCTCCCTCTTTCAAAGTATTTATTTAGTTGTTCTCCTTGTCTGTCTTTTTGCCAACTCAACCATCTTACTCTCTTATGTTTTCTTCCCATCTATTTCCCCTCCCATATATTATCACAATGTACTCAGAAGATCTTCTCTACTTCCCCTTTCTAGAGGGCATTCAATTGATGTCTCTCTTAAGTTTTTCTTGTTACTTAGCTACTTATGAGTTGGAGATTATAGCTTGGTTATTTTTTTTTATTTACATCCAGTATCCACTTCTGAGTGATTGCATACCATGTTTGTCTTCGTGTGATTTTTGTTTCTTCACTCAGGATACATTTTTTGTCTAGTTCTATCCATTTGACTGAAAATTTCAGAATGCCTTTCAGACTTTTCTACTGAATAGTACTCCATTGTGTAAACTTATCATATTTTAAAAACCTGCTCTTTAATTGAGGTGCATCTAGGTTTTTTCCTGGGTTCTGGCAACTGCGAGGAATGTTTCTATAAAAATTAATGTTTATAGTTAATAGTGTGCATCCTTTGGGTATATTCTGAATGGTGATATCCCTGGATTACTGGGTAGATTAATTCTCAGTGTTCTAAGAAATGCCTTACACTGATTCTGATAGAAAAGAAAGTGGGAAATAGCCTCTAGTGCATTATCACTAGAAGCCTCTCCACAAGTAGGCCCATAGGAGCCATCTAATTCTGTATCAGACATCCTCTTATTGTCCAGTAGCAGTGGGTGAAAGCTGTGCCTCAAGGAACAGATGATATCTCAGCATAAATAATGGATTTGGACTAGGAAGTGTGTCTTATAGATTATAGGATGAAACAAACTAGATTGTTAATAGGAGATACAAGCCTGCAGGATTTCTAGGCTTGCCTAGAATTAGAGCAGCAACTTTTTTGGGAGCCACTTCACTACAGAAGAACCACTTGCTTACCTTTGATACTGAAGAAGGAGGCTTGGTCCTACCTCATCTGGATATACTAGAAGGCATTGATCTACCCTGGGAGGACTTATGCTCTCTCAAGAATGAATCATGAATGTGTTGATGAATACCACAGGAGGACAGGAAAAAGAGGAAAGAGAGAAACCACTTTTGGGTATGTTAAAAATTAAATTAAATTAAAAACAATAAGGAAATAAAGAGCCAGACTTTGTCCCTATTAGGAGAATAGACACTGAGGGAAAGAATTAATAAATGGAAACTGCTGGAATTGAGAATCTTTTTTAAGGCATAGATCAGTTCAGTAACACAAAATGACAGCCTACAAAATGAAAACAGTTCTTTACCAAACCTACATGTTACTGAGGGCTGATTTTTAAAACACATAATGAACCCAAGAAATTAGAGATTAGAAAAACAAATAATCCAATTAATAAATAGGGTATGGAGCAAAAGAGAAAATTCTCTACAGAGGAATCTCACATGGTCAAAAGGCACGTAAAAATTGCTTAATATTCTTAGTCAACAGGAAAATGGAAATCAAACTTGGAAACAACCTAGATGGCCGTCAACTGAAGAATGGATTAACAAACTGTGGTACATCTACAAGATGGAGTACTACTGAGCAGTAAGAAAAAAATGATATCCTAAACTTTGCATTCAAATGGATAGGTTTGGAGAATATCCTCCTGAATGACATATCACAAACCTAGATAGATAAGCAGGGAATGCACTCACTCATTAGTGGACTTTAAAGAAAAAGCAAAGCATGTCCAAGCTTCAAATCACAAGCACTGAACAGCTTGTGATCTGAAACAACTTGGACCAGCCCCTTGGAGCCCATTCCCTTCAGAGGAACTCCTGAACCCCTCTTGATGTTTGGGTGAGGAGAGTGGATCTGTCTGGATTAGATGCTGATCTAAGCATCCTTGGGACCTTGGGAACTCTTGCTATGGCTGGGAAGAAGATAAAGTGATGGGGAGAAGTCTGAGTGATTGGGAGGTGCAGGAAGGGGAAAGGAGTCTGAACAAGGGAATACATGGATAAAATATGACTTTATTGATAATAAAAAATAAATATGAGATATCATCTTACACTTGTCAGAATGGCTAGGATCAAAAACAATGTTGACAGCCTATGCTGGTGGGAATCTGAAGTAAGGGGAACACTCCTCCATTGCTGGTGGGAATGTAAACTTACATAGCCTCTCTGTATATCTCTTTACTGTTTTGTAAAAGGCTCTAATTTTCTTGGCCTAACTGTCCATAATATTTTAGGTTTAAGCTTCTATTTCATTCTAATTTGCCCTAGTATTCCTTATTTTTTCCTGTTCTTTCTTTATTCCCTTGTTTTGTTCTCCATTGAGTCTCCACATTCCCCAGTTGATACACATTCAGTGACACTCTGACAAAAGCATCATCACAACACTTAAATTCTTTCAGTGTCATAAAGGCAGATGGAAGTTTACAGGCAGTAACAGCTTTCTTTATGAATTAATGAGAGAATGACTTATCAAAGCCCCAGTAAAATCTCAAAGAAAACTGTGTTAAATGAGAGGGCAAGACAGACAGACAGACAGACAGGCACACACACACAGAGAAAGAGAAAGAGAGAGAGAGAGAGAGAGAGAGAGAGAGAGAGAGAGAGAGAGAGAGAATGAAATCAATTATGTTGTCTAAGAAGTGAAAGGGGAATCTGTAGTATGAGGTTTTGGGGCAGTTAGTTTTATGGTTTAGACATGTTTATTGCTATTTATCTAGAATAGTAATTTTAAAATTAAAAAAATCACAGACATTTATATTAATTGTATTTTGTTTGTCCTATGTCTTAGACATGTTGTTACTCAGGATTTTATTTTAATTTATTTTTATTTGTTTGATATGTGCCCTGTGGCTTATTTATTTTGATGTATTATGTTTAATGGACTGGTGCAATTTAGTTCATTTTGACTTTGCCTTTTTATTAATGTTCTGATTTCCCCACTTATCCTATGATCTCAGCCATGGGCCAAAATATATTTATATATTTGTTTATAGAATGATATTCACAATGTACAGAAAGACATTAATCCTACAACAGGAATCCTGTGTAGTAAAGAATTACTAAGCATAGATAGCTAATAAGCTAATCAATTAACTACAGCAAAAGTTTGTAAAAGGTGTTAAAGTCTTGTAAGTTGGAGGTTACCTTAGGTCATCATTTCTCTATCTGCTGGTGTGGTAATAATGAAAACATGCTTTTTACTATCTAGCTAAGTGGCTAGGAATAAGCATAATGTAGCAATTCTATGTTCTTTGATGTCTAAGAATGTCTCAAATGAAATGCTTTTGCTTGGACACTTAACAATGACCAAATGCCTACCATGGAAGATAATTTCAGGAAGGCATACCTTCACATTAATATTGAAAACCAAGTTTGAATGTGTGACTGTTTCAAACAAAGCTGGGGAATAAATATAATTGTACTCCAAATGTGTAAGTCCAAATGTGCCCAAAAAATAATGAAATAGTGCTGAACTGTGGGAAAGGACTTCCAAATTTTTTAACAGATGGAAAATTGCAACAGCAACAGAGCAACAGAGCATGTAACAACCAGTTTGTTCAAAAGGCAATAAATCCAACATGTCTTATTTTTGGTTTAAGCCTCTACAAGTCTTTAATTCTGATAGGTTGAGCTTATGAAATTACAACTGTATCCCTACTGCATAATACTGTAGCTTCTAATAGCTTGTGATAATAATTGTTTCTGATACCAGCTATGGTAAGCCATGAATCCTGATATATTTCTAGACAACAACCCAAACAGAGGACATTCCAGTGGCCACCCTTATCATCTTGTTCAACACTGCCTTCACTTTTTCCATTCTGCATTAATCCACAACACATAGGCCATTCAGTTACTTGTTCTCTCCCATTCCACCACCATTTTCTTGCTTTCTCAGGGCCTCCTATCTGCCTAATGCTGAAAGGCAAAAGGAAGACCTTAGGATACTGTCTGCCAGTCAAGCATGTGAGAACACAAACTGGTATATTGGCTTCTTTCATCCTTTTGAGACAAAAGACAACAGGCTGCCTGTAGCGGGAAATCAGAAGCTACACATGTGAACTGATTGCCTCAGAGTGCTGGAGCCAGGCAGGCAAGGTCAACTGGAAAGAGCATCGGAAGCAAAGACCCCCCTCCCCGCGCCCCCCCTCCGTGAAAAAGCAGAAGGTGAAGCCGGGCTCTGGTGCAGTTCCTGGATCGGTGGCAGATTGGGTGGTTGGAAAACTCTCCGGTGCACTGCTTCCTCCTCTATTTTCTCCCTTTGAACAAAATCCTTCTCTGTAAGTGATATTTGGATAATAAATATTACTTAATATATATCTCATGGCAGGTTAATTACCATAATATTTGGCACCTAACAATGTGGGGCTGACTCCACAGAGCCCCGGCGGGTTCCCCCAGCTGCAGAGCAGAGTGAGCAGATGGTTAGGAACTTGCCCCCAGCCACAGCGCTGGTCTCAGGGCAGAGCTACTGAGAGCAGTCAGTGAACAGAAATCGGAGAGACTGGATCGAGCCAGTTCTGGTGGCACATGCCTGGTAGGATTTGTTTAAAGAAACAAAGACTGTCCCAGGCAAATTGACACCTTGTTTTGCGCACCATTGCTGCTGCTGCTGATCACAACTGCGACATCTGCTGGCCGTAAGTCCTCAATACATCTGAGTAAGGTAATCCTTTTTCTTCTACAATGTCTGACCAGATAAATGTTCAGAATTTTACCCACTTTTTCACAATGGTGATAGAGGATTATTTTCAGGATTATGCATTTGGAGGCTATCTCAACCCAGGAGTTCTTTTGCTCTTTTGTGTGATAATATACTTTATACCTACCTATTTTAAAGGATCCCGACATAGAGATGAACACGTTCCCCATAGGGTGTGGGAGGCTAAGATGTCTGACATGGATGAACATATTAAGACAATCCAGAAACTCATTGTTTCCATAGAGGAGAGGTCTGCATTGGTTAGAGAGAAATACAGAGCTCATATTGATGAGAATTTCAGGAAACTGGATGAGAATTTTAGGAAACTGGATGAAAATTTTAGGAAACTGGATGAAAATTCTAAGAAACTGGAACAGTTGGTAGTAGAACGGGTAGATGTGAAGACTGAGAGGATTTTCCACTCTATGAAATTGTTGGAGAAGTCATTTATAGAGGACTTTAAAACACTGGAAAAGACCATTACCACTAGGTTACAAGATCATGAAGCTCGCTTGGAGATTTTAGAAAAGGATTTTGAGGCAACATCTGCTCAAGACACCTCAGAGCCACCTCTTAAAAGATGCTATAGTAGGGAAGGTTCACTACCTAGAGTGGTTATAATGAGGGGACTACCACCCACCCCTCCAACTCTATTCCCAGTTGTGGCAGAGACCAAAAAAACACAATCATGTGGAAGGGCTTCAGACAATGTCAGATACAATTATGAACCTATACTCATGAATGATCTAAAAACAATAAAGGAAGCCATAGTTACATATGGTATACAATCATCTTTTGTTAAACAAGCCATAAACTCATGGTCAGCACAGAATCGGGTAATTCCTAATGACTGGAAGAATTTAGCAACTGCAGTGTTGAACGATGGCTAAAGCTTGCAGTGGAGGAATTAGTTTAGGGAAGAGGCAAAGGCCTTGGAATCTTGAGATCAAACTGGGAATGTTACCATCTCCAAGGAACAAATCCTTGGGGAAGGCCAGTTTGCTGATGTATCAGTTCAGGCTACTTATGATGACCATGCTCTGTTGCTGTGCCGTACTGCTGGGGAAATGCTTGGGAAAGGTTTTAGACCCAGGACAGAGAATTGAGTCATATACTCAGATTAAACAAGGTCTGAAGGAGCCTTATACAGACTTTTTACAGAGGTTGACTCAGGCTGTAAAGAGAGCAGTGTCAGATTCAGAAGTTCGGAAACTATTGATACTCTCTTTGGCCTTCAATAATGCTAATATGACATGTAAGAAATTGATCATGCCATTAAAGATCAGAGGTGCATCCATAGAAGAATGGATTCAACTTGCAATTAATCTTGAATATCTACACCCTGATGAAGAGAATTGGGTAGGACAAGCCATTGCTAGTGTTAAAATGAAAAATAAAAGCATTATTTGTTTCAATTGTGGTAAGTCAGGCCATATAAAGAGAAATTGTAGACAAAGTATACCTGGGAATTCTCCCAATCCCAGGAGAGACTTAAACAGAAGGCCATTACCTCCTCGACTTTGTAGGAGATGTAACAAAGGCAGACATTGGACAAATGAATGTAGATCTATAAGAGACAAAGATGGCAAGCTTTTAACATCGGGAAATGTAACTCGGGGCTTCCCCCAGGAAGTCCCCAAGAGTCAGACCTCCAAGCCCAAAAAGGTTCAGCCATATCCAGTCACAGTAGAAGAGCAGTGTTCTCAGGATGAGTAACAAATCCCAAGCCTGAAACAGTAGACCATGTAGCCATAGACAATAGTTCGTCCTTACAAGAGAAGTTGATGGTATCCAGTAAACCAATAAAATGCATATTTTGACAGACCTCCATAAATGAACAAAGACCAAAGTTGATCATAAGAATAGACAATATTTTTATGCAAGGTTTAGTCGACACGGGAGCTGATGTTTCGATCATAACTCTACAGGCGAGGCACCCCAGGTGTCCTCTGAAAGAGGTAGATGTTGAATTTTTAAGTATTGGGGCATTGTCTCATGTAAAACAGAGTGTGAGATGGCTCGAATGCATAGGACCACAAGGACAAAGAGGGAGATTGAAGCCATACATGGCCAACATAGCAGTGAACTTATGGGGTCGTGACTTACTGCAACAATGGGACACTCAAATTAAGATCCCTCCAGGCTTAAATATCAACCAAAGACCCAATCATGAACTTAAAAGCAATACCTCAAGAGGCTACGTAAAACAGCCGTCAGTTATTCAGGTTGCACAACAACACAGTCTAAAAGCTACAAGCACCCCAAAGACACTCACAGCCCTGCCTTTGAAATGGTTGACAGACAAACCTATTTGGGTCCAACAATGGCCTTTGACAGAGGAGAAATTGTTAGCCCTAGAACAATTAGTACAGGAGCACATACAAGCTCAGCATATTAAAGAATCAACCAGCCCATGGAATTTCCCCGTATTTGTGGTCAAGAAGAAGTCTGGGAAATGGAGAATGGTGACAGATTTAAGAGCAATTAATAAGGTGATTCAGCCAATGGGCATCTTACAGTCTGGTATACCTTTACCTTCTTTGCTACCTAAAGGATGCCTATTATAGTTATTGATCTGAAGGACTGTTTTTTTTTAAACTTTATTTATTTATTTATTTATTTATTTATTTATTTATTTGCCTTGGTATTTGCCTGGAACTGGAACTAC
>PVIH01016720.1:16448-29324 GCA_004025045.1 Sigmodon hispidus
TTTTTTTTTTTTTTTTTTTTTTTTTTTTTTTTTTTTTTTTTTTTTTTTTTTTTTTTTTTTTTTTTTTTTTTTTTTTTTTTTTTTTTTTTTTTACCATACCTCTACAAGAACAAGATAAAGAGAAGTTTGCTTTCACTATACCTACTCTCAATAATGCACACCCAGTGAAAAGGTACCAATGGAGGGTCCTTCCACAAGGGATGTTGAATAGCCCCACCCTATGCCAATATTTTGTCCGACAACCATTAGAAATGATAAGCAAACAATTCCCACAATCCATCATTCACTATTATATGGATTATATATTGTTAGCAGACCCAGACATAAACACCTTAGAAAGACTGTTTGAAGAATTGAAGAAGGTGTTGTCTGATTGGGGACTTCACATTGCCCCTGAAAAGATACAAAGAGGGGATTCTATCAGTTATTTGGGATATAAAATAGGCTTGCAAACAATTAGACCTCAGAAGGTACAACTTAAGAGGGACAGATTAAAAACACTTAATGATTTTCAGAAGCTATTGGGTGATATCGCCCACATACGTCTAGTTAATGGTATTAAAAACTGTGAACTGGTTCATTTGTTCAAAGCTTTAGATGGAAATAAGGATCTGAACAGTCCCAGGGAATTCTCTTCTGAAGCTGAGAAAGAATTAGCATTGATGGAAAAGAGATTACAAGAAGCACATGTTAACCATATAGACCCAGACCTTGACTGCATCCTAGTTATTTTGCCTTCTGAATATTCCCCTACAGGAGTCATAATGCAAAGAGAAAATATTATATTAGAATGGATATTTCTGCCACATAGACCAAGTAAAAAACTAGAAACATACATTGAAAAGATTTCAGATTTTATCTTCAAAGGAAAATTCAGGCTTCGACAGTTGACTGGAAAGGGTCCGGCAGAAATTGTTATACCTTTGACCAATGAGGAAATTGATTGATTATGGGCAGACAATGAACCTTGGCAAAAGGCCTGTAGTGGTTTTCTGGGGGAGATTAATAATAAATATCCCCAAAGCAAAAGGATTCAGTTTATAAAGAAAACTAATTGGATTTTTCCCCTATGTGGTACAGGATAAACCTATTTCTGGAGCTCCTACATTTTTTACTCATGCAAATAAAACAAGAAAGGCTGGTTATAAATCAGAAAACTTCAGTAAGGTGACACAGAGTCCTTATGATTCTGTTCAGAAGGCAGAACTGTATGCCATTATTATGGTGTTATTGGATTTTACTGGACCTCTTAACCTGATAACAGACTCTCATTATGCAGAAGGAGTTGTATTTCATATTGAAACTGCTGACTTCATTCCTGATGATACAGAATTAATCTTTTTGTTTGTACAGCTACTGGATATCATCAGAAATAGAACACATCCTATATATATAACACATATCAGGGCTCATTAAGGCCTTCCTGGCACTTTAGCACAGGGTAATCATGAGATTTATCAGTTATTAATAGGGAATGTGGTAGAAGCCTCAGAGTTTCACAAGAAGCATTATGTCAATAGCAAGGGATTAAAGAAGAGTTTTCCCATCACTTGGAATCAAGCCAAGGAAATTTTGCGAAAGTGTGACAAGTGTTCCCTTTACAATCAACCATCCTTACCCGCTGGGAGTAATCCTAAGGGTATAAGGAGCAATGAGATTTCGCAGATGGATGTGCTTCATTTCCCGGAATTTGGTAAAGTGAAATACGTTCATCATACCATTGATACCTACTCAGGAATGCAGTGGGCTACCGCCCTGAGTTCTGAAAATGCTAATGCAGTACTCACTCATCTTCTGGAAGCCATAGCCATATTGGGAATTCCTGATCAAATTAAGACTGACAATGCTCCAGCATATGTTTCCCAGAAAATGAAGCAGATTTTTGGATATTATGAGATAAAGCACCTTACTAGGATACCACACAATCCCACTGGACAAGTGGTTGTGGAAAGATCCCATTGCACCTTGAAAGAGATGCTTCATAAACAGAAAGGTGGTATGAAAAAACCCAGGGAGAGACTACATAGTGCCTTGATGACATTAAACTTTCTTAATGCTGATGAAAAAGGAACTTCAGCTGCAGAGAAACACTGCATAATAGAAAGGACTTCTGAGTTGAATCAACTGTTTATTTTAAGGATAATTTCAGAATGGAAGCCAGGGCATGTGCTTTGTTGGGGTAGGGGTTTTCTTTTGTTTCCACAGGAAAAGAGGAAACATGGGTACCAACAAGTTCGATAAAGAACTGATTCGAAAAGGAGAACCCTCCTGAGGAGAAGGAGTAATGGTTCATCTGCTGATAA
This sequence comes from Sigmodon hispidus, assembly GCA_004025045.1. NCBI lineage: Eukaryota > Metazoa > Chordata > Mammalia > Rodentia > Cricetidae > Sigmodon > Sigmodon hispidus. The sequence continues at coordinate 18,752 of PVIH01016720.1, forward strand.
GACAATTGGATATGTGGTAAGGAACATTCACTTAACTAAGGTGGGACAGGGTCTTAATTTTGTTTTTACAGAAAAATGGATACAACCTTCTTCACAAAACTAAAAGGATGCTGAATGCTCAGACTTTTGAAACGTTAAAAGGACTACAGGGGATTACAAGGACACCTGACACTGACAGACACTAAGGGTAATTTCTCTATTCTCACAACTGTACATCTATATCTAATGATTTTATATATATATGCATATATATATATATATATGCATATATATATATATATATATGAAGGAGGTCTTGTTTTGGTAACAAAAAAGGCTGGCTTTGGAGGTGGAGCAAGTGGCTTTCTCCCTCTCTAAACCCAAGCGTATTTGTAAATAAAATCTTAAGAGACTCTGTCTCACATCAGAAAAGCCACCTGAGGTGAGACAGAAAATAGATGAAGTATATAAGGACCAATATTATCTCACTTTTGTTTTAAATCTTAAATCTTACTTCTTTCTACACTTCTTACTCTCTTAATCTAAAAGTCTTGTCTGCACACAATTTTTTCTGATGGTTCAATATCTTCAGTTAATAGTATTCATTGGATTCCCCACTATAAAAAACAATTTCTCCTACCAGCACTCTCCAAGGCATCCAGAAGGAAGATGGGGCCCACACTGAAAAAAAAAAAGACCCTTGAGACAGAGAAAGAAAGAACCTGCTGTATGTCATTCAGTGATCACTTTTGAGGTATAGACCAATCAGGACAGTTGTGAGGTAGTTTCATATCATATCTTTAACAAGAATTTCAGATGAACTCACTCAGTACAATGAAAATGGTTATATATGCTTATGGAATGGTTATATACATGTTTACAGTTACTTCATTAGGACTTAACCATTGTTTAGTTTATAGGACCCCACAGAGATACCATCACCCACAGGCCAGCATGAAGCAATTTAATGAAAGAACTACGTCCCCTTCCTGATAAGTTGGTCATTCTAGGGAGGGTTATGGTCAATTATCATTTTGATACGATGGTTATAAATTATTCTTGGGTAGAATGATATTATAGATGTAGAAAATTAAAAAAGAGAGAGAGAGAGAAGGAAAAAGGAATAGTTAGGAGATCATTATATTTGCAAACAACTATTAACCAAAGGATGAATGAAAAATGAATTGACATGGTACAAATGTTTGTATATTGATACAAATGGGAAATCATTCTATATGTTTGATTGAGATAATATATATATTGCTACAAAGTTGAACATGGTACAAATGTTTGTATATTGATATAAATGGGAAATCAATCTATATGTTTGATTGGGATAATATATACTTTGATAAAAAGCTGAATGTATAATTGCCTTAATTTGCACATGTATACCTCTGTTTAAAATATTTTGCACATTGATATATATTAAGTACATTGCCATTTCCATAATGCAATTTCTACCTCCAATTATTTATGCTAGTTATAACATTTGTTGTAATATATACACAAGGTTTTTTTTATATAACTCTCTTTAGATATATTTTTACATATATAATGATATATAGTTAGGATATTGTTGTCATTTGATACAGAATGTGCATTTTGGTTAATATTCATAAGATTGTTATACTTGAAATTATTATAAGGGAGCTGTACACTCATTTTGGAATGCCTATTTTTACAATGTTAGCTTCACTTTTTTGGTTGATTGGGATTACAGATTATGATTACTCAGATTTGCCACCTAACAGTCAGGATACTCAGGCTTTTCAGAAACATGTTAGAATATACCAGATAGATAGGCATCTTCAACCACTTCATAGACCAAGAGAATATGCCATTCAAGATTTTGTTATCTTGAACTTGGCCTTGAGAGACATGACAAATCCTGGCATCACCATTCCTTTCTCAAGGTGGTGTTGAGTATCACGGACTTTTTGCAAAAGATTGTCTTGATTGGAAAACAATGGCCTGAGGGGCAAAGGACAGCACTTGCCCTGACTGCTGTCAGCATGCTCTCTGTCCAATATGGACGAGCAGGATGAAGGATAGAGACTGCCGAAGCCTGCCTAGACAGGATAAGATGGTCCTACCAAAAAATATCCTGCTTCTATGGAGACTTGTCAGATATCATAGGCCCGTAGCCACAAGGATAGATGCTCCCGTTGTACAGAGAAGTGGTGGATGACTGTCCAGGTAGTTAACTGTCGTTGTCTTCTACTAAATTTTGGAAGTTACTTCATCATGCTTCCAACTTCAGGTATATATTTTCCTTCTCAGGTCTTGACAGTGTTGAAGATTGGATAGTTGAGGTTGTTATTACTTCACATCTCAGCAAAGACACTTAGGTGTTAGAACTTTATTGTTCGAGATAAACAGCCTTGAAGCAATCCCTGTGCATTTCCTCGTATCAACATTTTAGACATTAAATTGCACCTTTTATTTGTTGTTTATTAGTGGTAACCTCACTTATGTTAGTACCTTTCTCTTCCCCAGACACTGCCTTATGATGACCCCTATAGTATGTAGTTTTATACTTAGTTTAGAACCTTCCTATTTAAACAAAAGGGAGAGATGTAGCAGGAAATCAGGAGCTATACATGTGAACTGATTGTGTCAGAGTGCTGGAGCCGGGTGGGGTGTGGTCAACTGGAAAGAGCAGAAGTAAAGGCCCCAGATGAAAGAGGTGGAAGAGGAAGCCGGGCTCTGGCGCAGTTCCTGGATCGGTGGTGGATCGGATGGTTGGAAAACTCTCCAGCGTGCTGCTTCCCCCTCTCTTTTCTCCCTTTGAACAAAACCCTTCTCTGTAAGTGATATTTGGATAATAAACATTACTTAATATATATCTCACGGTGGGTTAATTACTGTAATAGCTGCTTGGAAATACATTCACTGAGCTTGAACTATAAGGACCCAGGCTGATGATTGGGATTCTTTTAACCTCAGTATCTGGATAGCAGCAGGTTTCCTGCCAAGAATTTGAGGGTCCAGACAGGCCTATGAATGTCTTTCACTTTTCTGAACAGACAGACATCCAATACACATGCTCACTTCCTCATGCATATATGATCATTAAAAAATTATTTGGCTACAATAAAGCCAAACTCTACCTCCAATACATAAATTTAGATACAAATAACATGGTGTTAATTCCTGTACACATAAATTCTTTCACATTCATGGACTTTACTTGATGCATTTCTTCACAAAAAACATATCTTGTACAGACCTCCCGATTCGTGATGTTTCCCTGATTTATGACATATGTATATCTTTCTTTGATATGGCTGATCATTGATGGTATGATTTTATTCAGTTTGACTGGATTTTATATATGTTTCTTGAGTTTCAAAAATGACTACATCAGTATAAAAAAAGAATACAATTCACTAAAACTCGTCAGCAAGGTTCTTTGAATGCAACTGATTTATAGTACTAATTGCTGTCTTGGGAAAATTTTCATATATTTTTCCAGCATCATCCATAATGGAAGAAAGCCACAAGGTTTAGCGTGGGATGCAACAGGTCTAGTAAAAAGTTTTTTTTTATCAGATTTATTGCAAGTAATCTTATGTGGAGATAATGTGAGTTAAAGCAAAAAAGGTAGAATTTGCTACAATCCAAGGAAGAGACGGTAGCTCTATATAGTCAGCCAGATTCTTGGCAAGATGAGTTTACTGGTTAACAATGCTTGCCTGCTCTGTGCAGAGGTAATGTATCTGAGCTACAGCATTGTACTAACTGAAGGCTGCTGAAAATGTCTCAGAAGGAAGAGACACATAACCACTCTGTGAAGTCCTCAGGCTGATCAGTGACATTTGGCTGAAGCCCAGATATATTTCACAGCCCCCAAAGAATCTATTACTTTAATTTATTCAGAATTCTTCCTCAAAGTATGAGTGGATGTTAGTTACTTAAAACTCAGGTTTTCCAAAGCAAAAAGCAGAAAATCTGTAACGACTGCTCATTAAGTTTGCATGTTCAGGAGATTATTTTATCAGTGTGTCATGTATCCATATATGTCACAACTTACCTAAGATAAGGAATCCCAGCTATAAACTGTCATAAATATAATGAAATATATATATGGTGACTGAATAGGTTCCAAGTAATTTGATTTTTCCTTGTGGATTCATAATGAGACCAAAATTCTTGTCATGTCTGATTTCACATCTGGAAATGAGATGCCTCTAAACAATAAACTTCTATCTGTGCTAATAATTACTTTAAGGTTGAGAGATCTCCACAGCTTAAGGTTCAGAGATCAAATATTTTATTTTCATCAAGGAGTACATGGACAATTGCCTGCCAGAAATCATTGTTTGTGGGAATGAGCAAAAACTCCCTAACAATCTTTATAAAACACACCAAGTTCATAGTGAAAATAAACAAAGCATATCAGGAATGTATTTAATGCCAATAAATAGATATATGAAACAGGATGGTGATATAAATGAATTTTATCACCTTCAAATCAGAATTCAACATTGGATATAACTTATGATAATTAACCTATTACCTTATTTTTGCGATTTGGTATTTGTTATGAGGAATGTGTTCCTAATAGATATTACTGATGAACTTGACAGAAATATTTACATAAAAGTCAAATGGAATACCATGGGAGTATTACATCCCAGAAATTAATTGGACAAGGCATATGGTCACATATATTCCTGGACCCTTATTTTATAAACATCTAGAGAGAAAAACAAAATTTGACGAGTGAAAATGAGTTCACTGGGACAAAGCAATTTCTGAGTTTGGTGACTTGTGGATGTCAGCAACATGAATAAATCTGCATTTAATAGCATAACTTATTTTGACAATTGATACTTGAACTAAAAAATAAACTTGGGTATGAATTAAACGGTATGTAAAATATTTTTGTTAAGGGTGGGAAATTTACACTAATTTGTTTACTATCAAAAACTGCTTAAGTAAATATGTAATATCCGTGGAAAAGGAGAAGACTGAATGAAAATGGCCAGATTCCAGTGAGATAAGGGAGGAAGACTTAGAGGTAAGGGCTGTGCTAATACTTCTGCTGTTTATATAGTAAATCTATAGTCTGTAAAGGTACTAAATAAAGCCCACCTCAGAAATCATGCACCTAAAGCTCCTAGGTATGAGATTATGCTATTCAACTGTGTTGTAGTGGGCACTTAACACTTATTGCATGTCCCAGCAGGCTAATGAAATGATCCCATGTTGAAAGTCTACAGGGTAGGTTTATTGTCAGGAACTGCCTAGGAAGTTTACTGTAGAACAAGCATGAACCTGAAGTGTGTTCACTTGTTGTATCCCCAGGATAATAACTACAAATATTATGCCATAACAGGGGTAAGATTTCATTGTGAAGGGCTGTCAGCTAAGAGAATATCTCAAAACTCATCTAGAGGCAGCAGTAGATGGGTACTGTGCAAAAAGAAGCACTAAAGCAACAGGTTGCAGAGCAAATAACTTTACATGCTGGAACATAGTAACAAGGACATATGAATACTGGAATAAGGACACATTTAGGCTTTCTGAGGATAAACTGAACCCCTTATATCCTAGGATTATGTATCTGCTGTTTAGGATCCACAAACTACAAACAGAACAGTGGCACATGTGTGTCATTCTTCATATCTGTGTACTCCCTGGCAACAAAGTTCAGCACTTCCTGACCACCCTCCTTTTGAATATTTGCTTCAGCTACACCACTGAGTATGGAGTGCTTTGTAGAAGTGTTGTTAGCACAAGTGTAAGGTTCAGGTTCAGAGGTAAAGTGAGAGTTTACTTCAGGAGCAGTAGGTCATGGAGTATGCATGCTATGTTCTTCTTTATTAGACTTGGACTAGATTCAAGGACAAATGTGAAGTTGGCAATGAGCAGAACCTGAAAGTTTGTTGCCCAGTTATCATTCTTAGCTTGTCCTGGGTATTTGACAGCCTTGTACTCACTTGGTCCTTGAGTCTCACTTTTTGTTGCACCTAAGTATATTTCCTTTTCTTCATACTGCTCTTTCTGCCTCCAAAGCTGAGTCATTTTCTGTTCCTTACTCTTCCAATTAGCAACAACTTTATCATAATTCTTCAATCTTCTGTGTCAGTTCTACTTTTCACTATCTTTCATATTCAGGCTATTTCTACACTGCAACTAGTACCACAGATAGTAGCCTTCTTATTCTGAGATCCTCCAGGTTGGTCATCTTTGGCATTTAAAGTCTTATATCTTCCAAGCTAAACTCTTATGGTCCTTAAAACTTTTTCTTTTAGGAAGTATGAGAGGTCAATTTTAATTGGTAAATATCCAGCATACCTCATAGAAGGATGGTATTTCAGAGGATCCAAAAGCCTTCTACCCTGCCCTTTCCAGAAGAATCTCATGGTTAAACCTATTGAAATAACCTTTACCAATAAAAATGTCAAGCTATTTTCATTCTATGTCTCATTAGCACCAATCTTTAAAACAATTCAAGGAACTATCCAAGTGTTTCATTGTGTCTTTTTGTTTGACTGGCATAGATAATATCTTAAAAGACAGCCCAGGCCCATTTGCCCTTGAAATGCTGTTATGTGTAGCATGCTAAACACTCTTACTTCAATTAAAAGTTAGACAGTCTTCATGGATATGACCATATGTCATGTTTTTTACTCACATTTGCCCCTAGAGCTTCCTTTGGATGCTGAGAAAGATAATTAGTTTAGTCCTTTACACAGAATTAATTTAACCATATTAATATCTTAATAATGCATTTCAACCCTACTTCCATCTGAAATTTAGTAAGTAAACTAATAAGGAAAATGAGAAGAAACCTTAGAAACCTGACACAAATTACTAAATAGAAATAAAAAAAGCAAAAATTAAATTTGATTATAAAAATATATTCAAAACAAATAAATCAAAACTTTTCAAAATGAATCCCAAGCTCAAAGGAGACTGCAACAGAGGTACTCTAAAATGTTTAAATATCTGTGCCATTTGTTCTCTTCTGAGGTTGTTTAGGGGATTTTTCTTAATCATAGAAGAAATTTATAGTCATTTATTTGTATTGGAAATTAAAAAGACTGCTCTCCAAAGTAACATAATTTTTGACTTAAATTTTCAAGTCAAGGCATTATCAAAATATAACGGTTGGTTTAATCTAGCAATATTTACAATCAAATGATCACAGAAGCTCTTGCTACTTCCACTGCTGTCAAAAACTCAGACAAAACAATAACATAAAATATGAAGACTCTCTGTATATTGCATCTTTATATGGATTATTATTATTATTATATTATTTTTACAGATATTTCCTAAACTTTCTGTTTTTCAATCAAGCCTATGTATATTTTAACACACAGTAAAACATTTATAGTTTTATTATTTTGTCTCAATCTGTCCTATTTGTATAGTTCTTTTATTCTGAATATACCTTCAATCTACTAAGGCATTGCTAAGATTAATGGCTTGGCTGGAGAACACTCTACCTAGCTCCTTGGCCTGTGAGCAATTAGTTTCATGGCAGAGGTACTGGAAGAAAACACATTCATCATACCAACTCTGGGAAATTTTAGGAACCACACTGCCACAGAGTAGAACACTGCTTACCACTTCTCATGAACACAATTTAAGTGTTGAACAGCATGGGTCTTTTGAGGTTTTTACCTCTAAATAGAAGTTAGCAATCATCTCATAAAGGACCTGTGCCACTGCTGACTACCAACAAACAAAGCCTACCAGGGAAAATGCTGCTATCAAGAATCCCTGCTTGTCTATGTTACCTTTTTGTCTATATGAATATAAAACTTATATTTGTAGTGGGGCTGCTATGAGATACCAGGAACCTGTCATATTTCAGCTCAGTCTAAGTGCCTCGCTGTACGGTACCATGGTCCACTTCAGAAACACAACTAGGAAGCTCCTTGGCTTTATTAATGTCTTCTAGGACTTTCTGTAATCTTTCTCATGCTTGATGTGGATGTTCTGTGCACCACATTAGAGTACACTTTGAAGTCAAAAGTTCCTCTGTCTTGTCTGGGTGTTTCTGTAGCCCTTTAGTCCTAAATCATAGCACCAAGTCTTATATTAATTACACACTGTTCTCCAAGTTATTTACTTATTATTTTGTAACTTTTACATTTTAAGGTTGATGTGGGAATGTCTTTTTATATGCTGTGAATGTTATTATTTAAATAAAGGAACTGTTTGCCATGGCTGGTGCTATAGGAGTAGGCAGAGAAATCAGAGCATATGTAAGAGATTGGATGGAGTCAGAGAAACTTTGCAGCCTGTGTCAAATCAACATACAAGAAACCAAGTGTGCCACAGGCCACATGATAAAACTGATAAACAAAAATATTTTAAATTAAGATAAAATTGTATCAAACAATATACCTGAGACAAAGGCCAAACAACATAAACTTAATATAAACATCTTAGTCATTTTAGGGGTCCAAAGCAGTGGCAGGCAGCTAGATATTCTCAAACCACAGGCCTATGTGTCTAGACCTCTGGACAGATCGGGCTAAAAAAACCCATATTACAGATGGCACCAAATGTGAAACAAATACATACATAAAGCCAAAAAAAACTTTTAAAAAGTTCCAAAGCACAAAAACAAAATTAAAAACAGCTTACAAGTTGTGTCTCTGAAATAAATCATAATACAGTGACTATGATATTCAAACTTAATTTCAAAATAACAAGACAATTGCAAGCCACTTAAACCAAGGTCAGTTTCTAAAGTCTCACAAGAGACAAACTATAAATAATAGATTTAAAGTTTATGTATATATTAAACAAAAAACAAACAAAGTCAAAGATAGTCTTTTAAGGATAGTGACTATGGACTGAATCAGTCTTCTTCAAAATGTATCAGACAGTAAATTATGAAGATTACTTATGACCATCCCATATAAGCAAAAGCCACATAATAGAGCTGACTTCAAACTCTTCTTAGGTTGAAACGTAATCTATTTTGATGATCCCCGAAATACATGTCTATCATTAATCATTAAAACATATAATAAGTAGAAATGGAAAGTGTGAGTATAGTGGTATTGCATGTATGTGTATCACTCATTAGATAAACACCAACCAGAATTCAACAAAGTATGGCAAAATCCTAAGACTAACATGATCCAAACAAAAATATTCTGGACTAGTGTGACTTTATTGAAGAAAAAGATAAAAATATGTTTACAGGCTTTCTCTGCTTTACTGTAGGTTATATATTGGAAATGTTTACAAATAACAAAAGTGCTTTCAGAATTTTAACTAAGGTCAGAAGTATTAGTTTCTTTTAGCTGGATACTTAAAACTTAGTCAATTGCTAGATTTGGATATTAGAAACTGAACTCACTTTGTTTACTTGAACATCATCAAATGCTCTTAAGTATTGAACTATATGTACAGTTGTGTTTCTTTTCCATGTCTGATTCAACTAAGATATAAAATACACCATTGTTTAGACATATGGTGCTGAGCTCTATTGTTAAAATGTTACCTAAGAAAGACAGGGAGTACACCAGCAAACAACATTCATGATTTTTTTTCATTTAGTAGATGTAATGACTAGATGTAATGACTAGAACTAAAGAAGCTTGGAAAAACAACAACCACACAGAGGCCAAATTAAAGGCCATAACAAAAATTTTGCCAAATGAAAGTCTCTCAAAAAAGTACAGGATTGTTTGTTCCTGGAACTGCTGAAATATCACTCTTTTATGAAGAAAACTGAATGAACGGTGACCTCAAATAAATTACAAAACCAAAAAAATAAAGATCTTCAAAAACAAACAGTACGTATTCATTTTGATCGTTATAGGCATTTGAAGGGTAGAAAAAACAATACTTGAGTATACAGGTATAAGCAACCTCAGAAATCAAAAAGGTTTAATCATAGGATTGGTGATAGTGATAGTCTGCTAGTTTTTTTTTTTAATTTTGTATTTAACAAAAAAACAGTAACATGAATTTAAAATGAGGAAAAGTTAACAATAACTAGAAAGAGGATAAGTATCCTAAGCATGGCTTATCATGAGTGGTAATGCAAATAAGATTGTTACACATATATTTACTATGTGTTCAGCTTTCCCTCTGAAATTTTTTTTTCCCATCCCTGTATTTCCTTATTCAAGGTCCCTTCCCCCTCCCACCACCTCTTGACAATTTTCTTCTCTGCAACTCCCCATCCCTTCCCTGGGCAGGGAGCAGACAGTCCTATGGTCCTACTGACCCAATAATGCTTGGATCAGTCTCCACTCCTGGCCAAATCCAGTTTTGTCCCGCCTCCCTCAAGAGTGAGTCTGGTATTCCTATAGTTGGAGTGGGGTTTGAAGGGTCAGTCCAGGGTGTATCTGATCCCAAGCTGTTCAGTGGTTGTGGTTTGCCGCTCGGGCATGCTTTGCTTTTTTCTTGTTTGTTTGTTTAGAGACCACTAATGAGTGAGTACAACCCCTGCTTATCTTTCTGAGTTTGTGATACCTCGCTCAGGAGGATATTCTCCAAATCCATCCATTTGCCTGCAAATTTTAGGATATCATTTTTCCTTACTGCTGAGTAGTATTCCATTGTGTAGATGTACCACAGTTTGTTAATCCATTCTTCAGTTGAGGGA
>PVIH01016721.1:9148-44651 GCA_004025045.1 Sigmodon hispidus
AAAAAAAAAAAAAAAAAAAAAAAAAAAAAAAAAAAAAAAAAAAAAACTGTGAATGTTATCCATCATATAAACAAACTGAAAGAAAAAAAATAGTATGATCATTTCCTTAGATGCTGAAAAAAGTCTTTGACAAAATGCAACAGTTCTTCATGATAAAATTTCTGGAGAGATCAGGAATACAGAGGAAATACCTGAATATAATAAAGGCAATATAGAGCAAGTTGACAGCCAACATCAAATTAAATGGGAAAAAAACTCAAAGAAAAATCCACTAAAATCTAGAACGAGTCAAGGATGTCCTCTCTCTCCCTATCTATTCAATATAGTTCTTGAAGTTTTATCTAAAGCAATAAGAAAATAAAAGATTAAAGGAATACAAATTGAAAAGGAAGAAGTTATACTATCTCTATTTGCAGATGATATGATTATAGACATAAGTGACCCCCAAAATTCTATCATGGAACTCTTACAGCTGATAAACACCTTCAGCAATGTAACAACATACATGATTAAGTCAAAAAAATCAATAGCCCTCCTCTACACTAAGGATAAAAGGGCTGAAAAGGAAATAAGGGAAACATCACCCTTTAAAATATATGCAAATAGCATTAAATATCTTGGCATAACTCTAACCAAATAAGTAGCAAACGTGTTTGATAAAAACTTTAAGTCACTAAAGAAAGAAATTAAAAAGGATGTCAGAAAATGGAAAGATCTCCCAAGCTCCTGCATAGGTAGGATCAACATAGTAAAAATGACAAGCTTACCAAAAACAAACTAAGATTTGATGTAATCCCCATTAAAATCCCAACACAATTTTTTACAGAACTTGAAAGAAAAATACAACTTCATATGAAGTAACAGGAAACCCAGGATTGCCAAAACAATCCTGCTCAATAAAAGTACTTCAGGATGAATCACCATCCCTGACTTCAAGCTATACTATAGAGCTACAGTAATAAAAACAGCTTATAACTGGCATAAAAACAGACTGATGGGTCAATGGAATCAAATCAAAAAAACCAACATTTCCCCACACACCTATGAACACCTGATTTTTTACTAAGAGGCCAAAAATATACAAAGGAAAACAGATAGTATCTTCAACAAATGGTATTGGTATAATTGGATGGTAGTATGTAGAAGAATGCAAATAGATCAACTCTATTATGCTGCAGAATACTCAAATCCAAGTGGATCAAAGACTTCACCATAAATTGAGCTAAACTGAACTTGATAGAAAAGAAAGTATGAAATATCCTTGAATGTTTTGGCACAGGTGACAATTTCCTAAATACAAGACCTAAATGAAGTGAGATAGTTACCTCTTGCTCTATAACTCCCTACACATACACACAAATAATGGTATAAGTTCCTAGTAGAAGATACAAAAGACTTCCACAGGTCCTTGAAAGAATGCTTAGAATGTAAGGAAAAATTTATACTGGTGGAAACTAAAAGGATTTGACTGTTAATCAAAGGACAAAATAAATAACACAAGCTTACCAAGATAATCTAAATATTTGGCTTAGTGAAAAAAAAACATTGGGACCAACAAAAAAAATTTAAAAAATACAGATAAATATTTAGAGATTGTCAATTAAATTTTAATATCCAATTCAAGAAATAACTGAGTATCCATGAAGTCCTGCCCTTAGCTGAGGAGCTATTTACAGTAGACAGCTTCTGGAGAGATTCAGTTTTCTATAGGGGTGGGACCCTTGTATGTCATTCATATTCTGGTGAATGACCCCACATTCACAGACACACTGTTTACACTAAATGGATTCAGTTGATTAAAAAAAGAGTCCTGTAAATAGCTCATAAGTTAGGGGCAGGACTTCATAGTCCCCACTATAGTGGCATCTGGCTGGTTTGATTTTCTGCATGTAGCCACTGCCACTATATGATCTTACCATGGTCCTCTGGAAAATACTGTTCTACTGTATGGAAGACTTCATACTTTATTTATAAAAAATAAAAGAAAGAAGAAAAAAGAGAGAAAGAAAGAAAACAAAATTAAGTTCTTTAAAAATTTATGTTTTCTTGGGAGCAATATTTCTTGCTTAGTCAAAATTTCAAATTAGACAAAAAAGAAAGAAAGAAAAAAAATGAAAGAAAAATAGAAAGGAAAGAAAAAATATTTTACATAGTTGCTTGATACAATCCTATTCATAAACTTTCTTCATAGGGAAAAGGGTATTTGATTTACAAAAAAACAAAAACAAAAAACACAAAACCTTCATTTTTGAAATTTAGAACTGAAAATGAACTGCTAATATATGACTCACTATGATTGATCAAATGTACATAAAATGGATTGTTATTCATTCTGAGGGGATATGAATACCGACAGGCTTTTATTCCAACGAGACTAAACTTTCAGTGAAAAAAAAAATGAATATTTAAATATTTCTGGATCTTGATAATCCTGTCACTTAATCAATGAAAAAAAAGTTGTAGAATTTTAATTCTATTTATAGTAATTTTGGTACTTATAATTAAATAACTGTCCTAGTTAAGGTTACTATTGCTATGATGAAACACTATGACCACAAGCAGAAAGAGCAGGGAAGAGTTTATTTGGCTTAAACTTCCACACTGTAGTCCATCGTTGAAGAGAGTCATGAAAGGAACTTAAACAGGGTCAGAACATGGAGGCAGAGAATGATGCAGAGGGGTGTTGCTTACTAGCGTATTCCATCTACATTGCTCAGTCTGCTTTCTTATAGAACCCAGTAACGCCAGTCCAGGGATGGCAGTCACCTTCAGTGGGCTGAGCCCTCTACCATCAGTCATTAAGAAAATGCCCTACTACTTAGCCGTAAGAAAAAATGACATCTTAAAATTTGCAGGCAAATGGATGAATTTGGAGAATATCCTCCTGAGCGAGGTATCACAAACCCGGAAAGATAAGCAGGGGATGTACTCACTCAGTGGACTTTAAACAAAAAGATAAGAATGTCCATGCGGCAAGTCACAACCACTGTACAGCCTGGGATCTGAAACATCTTGGTCTGGCACCTGGGAGCCCATTCCCTCCAGAGGAACACCTGAACTAGTCTTGATGTTGGGATGAGGAAAGTGGATCTGCCTGGAGTTGATGCTGAACTAAGCCACCTTGATATCTTGTGACCTTAGGACCTCTTGCCCTTGCTGGGAAGGAGATAAACTGATGGGGAGAAGAGTGAATGACAGGGAGGGGCAGGAGTGGGAAGGGAGTCTGAACAAGGGGATACATGGATAAAAAGTATGACTTTATTCATTAAAAAAATTAATTAATTAATTAAAAAAGAAAAAAAGAAAAATAAAATGCCCTGCAGGCTTACCTACAGCTGGATCTTATGGAAGCATTTTCTTAATCAAGCTTTTTTTCTCACAGATGATTTTAACTTCTGTCAAGGTAACATAAGATTATACCACATAATAACTCTAAAGATAATTTTTTTAAATAAGGGATGTTATGTAAAATGAAATCCATAGACCTCTGGCTTAACAGTACACAGATATCTAGAGCAGTTTATTTTATGATGCTTTTCCCTATGTGGTGCTGAGAATAATTCTTTATCAGATACATTTACAGCACTATCAAAGAATAAAGTGGGAATATAATATGAACATATTTAGGAATATGCAAAACTACTATATAAAATAACTTCAAGGCTTCTACTAATATTCAAATACTGTATAAAAACATATTTACATAGAAATCATATAAGCTCTTATTAGCATTTATAAATTGTATTTAATCTAAAATTTAAAGCATGTTAAGTAAGGCACATTGTGGTGATTAATCTTGATTGTCAATTTTACTATATTTAGAGTCATCTGGGAGACACACACCTCTAGGTATGTCTGCCAGGATATTTTCAGAGAGGTTTAACTGAGGACAGAAGATTCATCCTGAATGTGGATGACAGCTTCCAGTGGTCTAGGAAGTAAATGGAGTATCAAAACTCAACCCTTTGCTTGCTCACCCTAGATGCAATGCAAGCAACTGCCTCATGCTTCTACAGTCAGAGCTGAAACCATTTTCACCACAGACTTTATTCTCTGTCATGAATTATATCATCAAACTATTAGTCACAATAAATAATAATAAACTTTTGTAATTTGCTTTTGTTAAGTATTTTATTATAACAAGAAGAAAGTAAACTAATATACACAGGAAATAATATAACGTTTAAAAATAGTAAAAATTTTACTTTCATTTTTTTTCAGGATTTTTTTTGTCTGTTGTTTTTCTTGTAGAGAAAGGGGGTTTTGTCAATCATAGGATTCTGCTCTAACACTTAGTACTAAGTCATAGTCACTCAGAATAAAATGCAGAAGGACAACCCACAGTTCCATGGGGGACATTCCTATATAATCTTTTGATTTGGTCATAAATTAGAGAGCACATCACTTGGGATAATTCCAGACAAGTAGCAATAAAACTCTCATAAATAGTGATTTATATTTGAGTAGTTTATTTTGGTTCATATAAAAATAAAAGGTTTAGAGGTCAGTGTTACAAGATGATGCAGGTACACACAAAAACATTTAACCTTTTGACCTACAACTCCCAAATCTTAACCACAATTATTTTATGGAGGCTGTATTTCTAAATTAAAAGACGAGTGAGGAGATTACCAATAGCTACATTCCAATAGCTATTCTCATCCAAAACTATATCCCAGAATAAAACACACAAACATCATGGGTACCCAAACCTATTCTAACATCAAGAAATAATGTTTAAAAAATATTTTATTTAAAATGTTTTCAATCTGCTTTCTTTTTTCTCACATGTTTACCTGTATTTTGCTGAATTGATTTCAGGCTTACCTTTACTATTTCCCTTTTATACTTACTTTACTAATTTGCTCCTGTTTCATGTTTTTTTTAAAAGAAAAATTATTACTTGCGTGCTTCATACATGAATAATAACAAGCTTTGATTAAATCCACCTCCCTCTCTTAATACTGTCATGCATCTCTTCACTTTTCACTCAATGTCAAGTATATTTTTAAACCTACTAAGCCTATGTTGTACTGTAAGACATAAGTACGTGGCCACCTACTGAAATATAGGCTTCACAATTCAAGGTAACTGACTCTCCTTTCACCAGTAGTCATTAGTTGCCACTAGTCCTAACCTTAGTTGGTTAGGACTTCTTGACCCTCCCATTCATGCTAGGATTTTTGGCTGGTTTGATTTTGTGCAGGTTTTATGTAAGCAATCACAACTTCTGTGAGTTCTTGGGGGCAGCAGCCCATTGTAACCAGAAAGAATAATTTCACTACAAACACTCATATTTGACCCTTACAGTCTTTCTGTGTCCTCTTCTGAGATGATACCTGAACCTTGGAAAGAGGAGATATGATAAAAAATGTCCCATTTGTAGGTGATTATTCTATAGTCTTTTATGATCTACATTTTGACCAGGTACAGATCTTTGTATTAATCATTATTTGCTGCAAAAAGAAGCTTCTGTGATGAATGCTGACAGATGCACTACTCTATGTGTATAAAGGTAAGTATTTATGAAACAGTTTAATATGTCTATTTAGCTGAATACTAGTGACAGATTCTCTGTAAAGAACTATTACTGACATTACAGGTAACCGTTAACAGTACCAGGCATGAATTCTAGAATGTGTAGAGAGCTTTAAATTCAGTAGAAAAGTGGTTGTTAATTCATATGAGTTTTGCACCAATGGGGCTGTCTGGCCAGGTTGGTCATTATTAAGGCTTGCAGGATTTGTAACTGGGTAAGACAGCCCAGTATTCTATAGCACCTTCTGGTACTACAAAAGCTAGCCTTTAGAATGAAGATTCTGTGTCAGTACTAGCTATACTTCTTTATTTCCTGTGACTCACAAATGTGTAACCAGCACTATAGAACTTGTTATTGTTGAATCATTGCAAAATATATACAAACTTTTAAATGTTAAATGGAGACATCCTATGCTGGAGGATGATGCCTTTTCCGATGCCGGGTATGGGTTACATCTCTCCAAGTGGCTGATCAGTGGAATTCCATAGACCCTGGAAAATAGAAGATATTGCCATTACTTCTGAACCTCGGGGCTAGATAGAGCTAAGCAGCTTCAGATAGATTCAGACCTTGGGGCTAGTTCAGGCCAAAAACAATTACTACAGCACTATCTAGGAGACAATGGAAAACAAACAGTTGCATATCTCAGGATAGTAACAAAGATTAGAAACACTGATGGGAACATATCATGTCCCAGTTAGGACACAGATAGCAGAAGCAGCTGGTACTTCCTCATATAGCAGACCAAATAAACCAGAGTATCATTGAAGATCCAGGCATGGTAGCATATGCTTGTAATACTAGAACTTGGGGGCTGGAAGCACAGGGATCAGCAGCCAGTCTATTTGTACTCTACTTCCTCTTTTCTTTGCCTTTGGAAAACTTGCTTTCCACTTTTACCTGTGTTTCCTTACATATTTTTTGGCTAGTTTGTTCTCTTGTGTCTAACAAACAATTTCCAGAATAAATTTCAAGCATACTCAAAAACATTAAAAAGTAAAAACAGTCCCCTCACCCAAAAACTTCTGCTGGTTCTTGTCACTTTCTGTAATTACATTCCCTGTAGTTACTGCTGCTGGCACTCAGGTTTCTGGTAGCCCTCTGCCTCCAATTCCATTAACAAGACTGTGACTTGGCTCCAAAACAATGGATTTATTGTAAATTCATTGGGAAATTTTTGTCTATGTTGACCTTTTTAGTGCACTTGACCATATCTACATCTTATAAATTTCTCCTTTCTAAATTTTCTTAATATTCTTTAACTAGATCTATCTTCTCATTCTGTCTCTTCAAGTTCCCAATGGCTACATGTTCATGATAATGCCTATTCTATATCATTTGTCTCAATGGCATCACAAGGTCAAGTGGAACACTTCCTTTTCCCTTCAATTCCTAGTTTCTACTTCTATTCTCAGTAAACAGCACAAACAACAAACCAACTATTTAAAACATAGACTGCCAGACACTAACTCATCCCTGTTTACCATATTTAACCATTCATCCAGTTTTTATTTACACATCAATTTCAATGTCTCCTCAAATTATCTCTTTTCTGTCATTATCTTCTTTGGGAAGTCAAGAAACAAAAAGGACCCTTCCAAACATAACTGTATTCTTGTAAAATAGCCCTGTGACATTTTCATACAGCTCTTCACGTTGTGTTGACTCCCAACCATAACATGATATCTAAAGAAGAGACTAGAGCCCTAGTGAGCTCATCTCTTGATAGAATCACTGAATTTTTATATAAATCTGTTATTTAAAGCATAACACTAACTTTACAGTTCACTGTGTTTAAAATGAAAAGATGAGATAGAGAAAGCTAACTGGCAGGTGCTAAGCTGTATTTAGAACAAGTCCTAAGGTGCTGCTACATACTCAAGTCACTGTAGATAACAATTGTATAGTGTATATTTAAAAAAATGGAAGAAGAATATTTAAATTTTTCATTGTAAAGAGAGACAAATGTTTGAGAATCAATTAATACAAGTTGAACTTGATTTATTTTTCAAGATTTACATATTGATTTAGTGTGTGTGTATGTATGTGTGTGTACCTAAGAATGTGTGTACCATGTGTATATGGTGCCTAAAAAGGTCAGAAGAGGGCATTAGATTCTCTAAAACTAGTGTTTCTAAAAGTTGTGAGCTCTCTGATGTGGCAACTGGGGACTGAAAATTGAATTCTCTGCAACAGTGACAAGTGTACCTAACTGTTGTACCAGGTCATTAATTTCAACCTAGTTTAATCATTGCATACATATATCAAAAGAGTAGAAAAAAGAAAGCAAGAGGGAAAGAAGAGACCTTAAGAAAAGTAGGGGAGTAATAAATTTCATGTCGCAGAAAAGCAGAGTTGGAGCCTATTTATGATAAGAAAGTGAGCTAGAAGCTAATGGGAAGGCAAAGGAAGAGGGAAGTGAGGCAAATGATATTATTTATAAAAATGCCACAATGAAACCCATCACTATGTATGCTAGCTTTAAAAGATAATTTAAATGGGGGATTGGAGAGATGGCTCAGCTGTTAAGAGCCCATACTGCTCTTGCAGAGACAAGAATTCAGTTCCCTGCATGTGCCAAGCAACTCACAGTCATATAAAACTCCAGTTCCAGGGAGCCAGAATAACTCTAGCCTCTAGCCCCATCAGTGACTGTACACTTAGATGTATGAAGATACACATGCATTTATTTTAAAAAAAATACCTTTCAAAAGCACAAAAATAATTTTAAAAGTCACATGGATCTGTGAAAATTTCAGCAGATTCTGAAAGCGTATGAGCAGTCAGAAATTTCTGTGTCTCACTGGGACAGAACTGCAGCCATTTAGTCCCAAATAATCACACAAAGTCTTATGTTAGCTACAAAATGTTTGGTCTGTGACTCAGTCATAATTCTAACTCTTACTCTTAAACTAACCCATAATTCTTATCCATGTCTATCCATGTGGCTTGGTACTTTTTTCTCAGAGCAGTATTCTCTTCTTTTTTTCTCTATGTCTGACTACTGTCTGCTTCTGCTCTTCCTCTTCCCAGAGTTCTCTTATTCTGATAGCCCAGCCTATACTTGCTGGTTGCCTTCTGGCCAATAAGAATTTTATTAAACCAATACTAGTGACAGATGTTTACAATGTACAAGAGCATAGCCCCATAATGTGTGTGTAAAATCATGGACTAGGAGGATAATTTTAGAGATTCATGGAGCAAAGAAGTGAATGGTTGACAATAACATGGGATATGGAACACAGCAGAGCAAAATAAAGTACAGTGTAGGAAAAAAGAAGGAGAAGCCAAAGATGGAAGACATTGCATTAAAGGATTGGTGATAGGGAGGAGACTAAGTCCTTAGAGACTTTAGTGTCCAATGATTCAGTTCCTTTCCCTGACCAAATCTCTAAGCCTCAAGACTGTGCTTCTGAGCAGTATCTATTATTTTTAATTTATTTATTTAATTTAAGTTATTTTAATATATAAAAATAAAGCTTTGTTATTAAAGTAAGTGCATATAACATAGTAAATGAAACCTGTTACATAAGATACTTAATTCTTTAAAATGCTTAAATAAGTACTTCATCCAAATACAAGCATCAATATCTTATATATCACACACCAGTTTAAAATTTAAATAATTGAATAGTGTATAGATTTGAAGACACTGTTCAAAGTTTAAAAAAAAATCTAGACGCATAATTTTACCATTAAAAAAAATCCTTCCATATTTGAAAGAGAATCTAAGAGAAGAACATGGTTGATTTCTTTTGTATTTTTTTTGTTTATTTGTTGAGAGGCAAAGAACACAGAGTCCTTACATAGTTATAACTATCCTATAACCGACTATATATACCAGGATGGCCTCCAGTTCACAGAGATCTGATTGTTTCTATTTCCTGAGACCTGCGATTAAATGTGTGTACCACCGGTTCAAGAAAGTAAAAAAGAAACAGTACCAGGGTAGGAAATTGGAAAAATAGAGAAGAGGAAAAGAAGATACAAGTTACCTGACAATGAAGTGGGAATGGGAGGGAGTTACTAGGGAGGAAGAGATAAAGAGGTTAAAATAAGTAGTGATGTCTAAAAAAAGCCATAAGAAAGACACTATTAACTATCTGTCCAAGGTAATATATAACACATGTAAATTAGTACATAAATATACAGATATAATTTAAATGAAATTTTCTTATCGTGGCTGACAGCACTTCTTAAAAAGACAAAGACCCTCTAACAAAAACTTCAACACTAGCCTGAGCAGTCATCTTCTAAGTTGCCAGTCAGGGTTTTCCATGAGTCACCCAAAATAGCAAGCTATTGACTTTGGTTAGAACCCAGAGGTGTAAGGAAAGTCTTTATTTCTGAAGAAACATACACTTAGGATATATGACCAAGAGACTCCTGAACTCAAACTGACCAGAAAACCTCCTCCATGATAACTAGATTTTATGGCACAAGAAGGCACTATACAAGCTTCCAAAGAAGTAATGTAGCCAGAATCTGCCCAACTACAATGCCTGTGAACCACAATAGTGACCAATAGGGTATTATAACCCTAAGAGCGCAGTAGTGTACCTATACCCTGGAAGTAACAAACAGCTTTCTAATTTGACTTAAAACCTACTCAACAAGTAGAAAATCATGCCTAGTAGAGATAACCTAGGCAACAACCTACATTTAGTCAAGTTATAGATTTTGGAGGAGAAGCTATAACCACTAATTTACTAAAACAATTGTTCTCTAAATACATTCTAATACTTGCCTTTATACACAGAGATAAGTGTAGTCCTCATCCCTCATCAAGGATACTTCTTTTTACTTCTTCTGTTGATGAAGACCATTACAAAAAAACCATAAGCAATTGAAATGCACAGTTATAAAGCCCAGATCCCATGAGTATAACAACTAAACAAGTTCTAAACCAAATCTCAGGGACATTGTAGAACAGGAAAATGTGGAATGAATGTAAGAGCCAGAGGATCAGAGAATTTGATGTGAGGTTTTTGTCTCCTAGTAATCTTAAAGCTTCACCCATAGTCTCACCATATGGATTACCTAAACCTGAGCTAATCAAGAACAACAGCAGTAGACATGCTAGCATGGGCTCAGGAAAGTTCAGGAGGCCTCAACCCTAATAAAGAACTATGGGCATCTAAGAATTGTTGAGATTTGAAGCAAAAGTTTTCACCAAGTAAGAAAAAAACTCCACAGAAAGAAAAGAATGAATAAGAAATAAGAATAAGAAAACTGTTTAAACTGATAAAATCATAGAATGACTCTGTAAAAGATCTGTTACCAAATCTACTATTCAAGAAAGAAGCTCCTGACCTGTGTGATTATAGTTCCCATGCAATAGTCACATGCACAACCATGACACTACACAACAATCAATTGGTATACAATTAATCAACCAGACAAAATTAGCAGCTGAAGTCTTTGATAATACTCATTTCTGTGACAGAAAACAACTTACCCAAACAAATGGGGCTGAAAGGTCCTCTGACCATTTACTTGAATCCAGAGAAATAAGAGTTAACTAGTTCTTGCCATTATGCCTGGAAACATAATTTGTAAAATTGAGAGACCTATAGAAGCCTATTCAAAACTGAAGATAAAGGAAAAAGAGAAATCCAGGGTGTGTATAGGGAAGAGGAGGACTTCAATAAACTATGTTCAAATCCACAAAAATGGTAACTCTCCTGCCAGAGGCAAAAATTGTATTTTCTCTGTAGTCAGGGTGATTTCTCAGTATCATGATAAAAAAACAAACAACAAAAAAACTTCCATTTTTCTTTAGCACATGAAGTTGTTTTTGAAACTAGCATATGGTGCCTAGTATAAAACTGATGGTTACTCAGTGTCTCAGTGTCTGTGTAAATGAAAATATATATAAAATATAGATGCATTGTATTGCTGAATAATCACACATTAAAAGGGGAATTTGTAAAAGAAAAAAATAGGGTGATGTTGTAGACATCTAGATTAGTTGTTAAATTAAAAAAATAACAGCAGGCTTAAGAAGTTGTTCTTATTTTAATGGAAGAAAAAGAAATAAGATATGTGAGATAAAATAATCAGTCAACTTAGAAAATCTACTAAAATTCAAACTACTACTACCTTTATCAGAACTTCTAACCCAAATTGCATTTGGTGTGTGTGAGTTCACAAACTACAGGATTATAATAGCTTATCACAAGGTGGCATATTTTGTGTTGAGATTGAGATAAACTACTGCACAAACCCGGCTCTTGGAGTCTGCAGAAGCAAGTGCTGCCAAAAAAAAATGGCCTCTTCACTCAGCAGCAAGCCTCTCACCTCTCAGTCAGCCTGACTTGTCTGGTTCAGAGCTTAGGAAGAGAATTTGTTTTAGTCCTAAATTATTCTCTAAGGATTGCTATATTAAATTATAGCTAGAGTATTTTTCCAGATGTGATATTTCAGACAGGAAATTGATTTTTAATTGACTATTTTGTGCTGTGACTATAGTATCATCAAAGGAGCAAGAGAAATAATCTCATTCTAAATTCATTCTCTCTCTCTCTCTCTCTCTCTCTCTCTCTCTCTCTCTCTCTCTCACACACACACACACACACACACACACACACACACACACACACATCTTAAATATAGAAATATAGTCATCTCAGTGCAATATTTATGCAACTGTGTAATGCCCACATATGTCATGCACACATATGTCATGCACACATATGGGAAATAAGTCATGACTCCCAGTTGAGCCCACAACCCAGCATATCTACTATTAGTTCCACGCGAGAGCAAGTACATACTAACAAGGCCACACACTAGAGTTTATTTAAGAGAAGAGTCCCAGGTGGGTGAAGAGGCAGAGGAGCAAGACAGAAGTCAGGGGACAGAGAAGAAAAAGGACCGGAGCACATGCTCGCAG
Source organism: Sigmodon hispidus (assembly GCA_004025045.1). NCBI lineage: Eukaryota > Metazoa > Chordata > Mammalia > Rodentia > Cricetidae > Sigmodon > Sigmodon hispidus. Next base: position 21,583 of record PVIH01016721.1, read on the forward strand.
TCTCTTTTAAGGGAAGGGGTGTGCACGGGTATGTGTCATGGGTCCATGGAGGTGCTTCCGTACAGCAGTGAAGCAGGGTTTATTTAGCCAGTAAGGTGCATCACACCTGAGCCTAAGGGTTCAGCTACATGGAATGCCAGGAATCCTTACATCTACACCCTACATTGTTAAAAGAATGCTGTGTGTAACTAATAGAACACGTATATACCAAAAAACTACACATTGTACTATTTGGAGGTGTTTTCTCTTTGTTCCAGGTAATCTCGTCTAGAACCAAAGGATAGGGGACTATCATATTCTGTGCATCATATTGGGAAATGATTTCATCTAAGCCTGGAAGTAATCCTCAGCCCAGCATTGTCTTCTTATGATCAGAGCTTCAGAAGCATCATTCTCACAATCTTATGAGCAATCTCTTTTCTAATTGTTCTCTCATATTGCATCCCTACCATAATTCCCCCTCCTTTCCTCCCTCCCAGTCTCTCAGATTCACCCTTCTCCCATTTTCCTTCAGAAGGGGGCAGACCTTCCAGGATATCAATGAACCACATCATGACAAGTTACAATAAGACTAGGCAAGACCCTTACACCAAGGTGGGACAATGCAACCCAGTAGGAGGACAAGGTTCCCAAAAGCAGTCAAAAGAGTTATCTCCCCTGACCTGATACCTACTGTTCTTATCCCCACTTGCCTCCTGTCCACTCATGGAATCTATTATATTTTCCCTTCCCAGGGAGATCCATGTGTTCCCACTTGAGCCCTCCATGTTACTTAACATCTCTGGGTCTGTGGAGTATAGTATAATTATCCTTTACTTTACAGCTAATATCCACTTAAAAGTAAGTACATACCATGCTTGTCTTTTTGAGTTTAGGTTAACTTACTCAGGATAATTATTTCTTATTCCATCTATTTACATGAAAATTTATCATGAAAATTTCATAAAGCTATTTTTTTAACAGCTGAGAAATATCCCATTGTGTAAATGCACCACACTTTATCTATTCTTTGGTTGAGGAACATTCAGTTGTTTTCCATTCCTGACTATTATGAATAAAGGTGTTATAAATATAGTTAATCAAATGTCCTTTCAGCAGGATGGAAAGTCATTTGGGTATATGACCAGAAATGGTATAGCTGGGTCCTGAGATAGATCAATTCCAAATTTTCTGAAAACCAACATATTGATTTCCAAAGTGACTATACAAGTTTGCACTCTCACCAACAATGGAGGAATATTCCCAGTACTCCACATCCTTTTCAACGTAAGCTGTCACTTGTATTTTTCAATCTTAGCCATTCAGACAGGTGTAAGATGGAATCTCAGAGATGTTTTGATTTTCATTTCCCTGATGGCTAAGGATGTCAAACATTTCTTTAAGTGATTCTCAGCCATTTGAGATTACTGTCTTGAGAATTCTCTATTTAAATATGTATCCCATTTGTAATTGGATTATTTGGTTTGTTGATGTCTAGTTGTTTTTTATTTTTGTTTTTTTTTTTTTTTTTTTTTTTTTTTTTTTTTTTTTTTTTTTTTTTTTTTTTTTTTTTTTTTTTTTTTTTTTTTTTTTTTTTTTTTTTTTTTTTTTTTTTTTTTTTTTTTTTTTTTTTTTTTTTTTTTTTTTGTTATGGTCTGCCTGGTTAAGTGCCAGACGTTGGGGTTGCTCTATGCTCAGGGCCTTGCTAGTTCCCCTGGAGGAGGGAGACAAGAAGGCACAGAGACAATGACACAGTCTGCAGAGATTAGTTGGAACAAACAAGGCTTTATTTATTGAGAAATAGAAAAGTTTTAAATCCTCTCCTCTCAGCCTGGGGGAAGGGCTTGTTTTGTTGGCATCTGTGCTTGTGGCCTGTTCCTCTCCCACTGGTCTACATCATCTCATAACGAGACTCTGTCTTTGTTGTCAAGGCCCCAGGATGATGCCAGGTTGCCTTATAAAGAAGTGCACACATCTTGAGGCACCAGTTATAACCAGTTTTAACTGGATAAGGCCAGGCTGGTCTCTAGGCCCTTAGAAGTCTTCAGGGTCTATACATTTCACATTTTTGAGCTATTTTAATATACTTTGGAGATCAGCTCTGTCAAAGGTGAAGTTGGTAAAAAATAAAATCTTTTCCTATTCTGTAGGCTGCCTTATTGTCCTATTGAGAGTGTTCTTTGCCTTACAGAAGCATTTTATGAGGTCTAATTTATTAATTGTTTATTTTAGTGTCTGTGCTATTGGTGTTCTGGTCAGGAAGCTGTCTCCTGGGCTATTTCCTACTCTTCCTTCTTTCAGGATCAGTATATCTGCTTTTATGTTGATATCTTTGATCATTTAAACTTGAATTCTTTTCAGTGTGATAGAAATGGATTTTATTTACATTCTTCTTTATTCTAACATTCAGTTAAACCTACACCATTTGTTGATGCTTTTTTTTTTTTCAACTGTACCTTTCTGGCTTCTTTATCAAAACTCAGGTGTCCATAGGTGTGTGGATTTATGTCTGAATCTTTGATTCAATTCAATGTCTCAATGTATCTGTTTTCATGCCAATACCCGGCAGTTTTATTATTATAGCTGTGTAGTAGAGCTTGAAATCAGAGATGTTGTTGCCTCTAGAAGTTCCTTTATTGTACAGATTTTTTTTAGCTATCTTGTGTTTTTTTTTCTTTTTCCATGTGAAGTTGATTATTGTTCTTTCAAGGTCTGTAAAGAATTGTGTTGTAATTTTGGTGGGGATTGTTTTGAATCTGTAGATTGTTTTTGATAAAAAAAAAAGGACCATTTTTCTATGTTAATCCTACTGAACCATGAGCATGAGAGATCACTCCATCTTCTAATATTGGTCTTCAATTTCTTTCTTCAAAGACTTGTAGTTTTTGTTATACAGGTCTTTTACTTTCCTGGTTAGAGCTACACCAATATATTTGATATTATTCATGGCTATTGTGAAGGTCTGCTGTCCCTGATATCTTCTCAGACCATTTTTCACTTGTATATAGAAGGGAGAAGAGACATTGATTTTTTTAAAGTCATTTATCCAGCCACTTTGCTGTAGGGATTCCCTAACAGAACTTTTGGGGTTGTTTATGTATACTCTCATATTATCTGCAAACAGAAATACTTAGACTTGTTCATTTTCAGTTTGTATCTTCTTGATCTCCTTTGTCATCTTATTCTAGCTAAAATTTCATATACTATGTGAATAAATATAAAGAGAATAGACAGCCTTGTCTTATTCTTGATTTTAGTGGAATTGCTTTAAGATTCTCTCTATTTAATTTGATATTGACTATAGACTTACTGTAAATTTTCTTTACTCTGTTTGTAAATGTCCCCTATATCTCTGATTTCCCCAAGACTTTTATCATGGGGAGATAGTGTTGGATTTTTGTCATTTTATTTTGAATGTCAAGAACCTTCGTCCACATAAGTGGCCTCAGAAAATGTGTGTGATTAGAGTCACTGATTGGGGATTAGTTTTCAGCATAGATAACATAATAGTACATTATTATAAATACTCATCAATAAAGTAGTGTAACAGGCATGGTTGTACATCCTGTAATTCTAAGTCTCAAAGAGCTGAGGTAAGAAAATAATTGCTAGTTTAAGGCCAACTTGAATTACATATTAGTACCAGGTCTAAAAGTAGCAAATACTAAAACTCTTTCTCAAAATATATAGATAAAAATAGATAAACGTAGGGTCCAAATTTAAATGAATTGCAATTATAATTTAAGTGTTAATGCTTCAAAGCATTAGTATTAATAGTCTAATTCATATTGACAGTTTTCCACAGGACAGGCAAACTATGATGCAGTAAAACTTCTGTTTTAATTCATCTCAACTTTTCGTTTTTGATACTTAAAAGTTTTATTTTTATAAGACAGCATCTGAAATACTTGTTTGTCATAATAAATTCTGTTCTTATAACAAGAACTATATTTGTCTTAATTAATTTTCTATTGCTCTAGAGAGACAGTATGACCAAGACAACTTGTTTAAAAAGCACTTAATGGGAGCTTGCTTACAATTTCAGAGAGTGGGTACATAATAATTATGGTAAGCAGCATGGCAGCAGTAAGGTGGAAATGGCTCTGGAGAAGTATCTGAGAGCTTAAATCTGATTGAAAAGTACGGGACAGAGAGAGAGAGCTTACCAAATTTGGAGGAAAAAATCTAATTATCAACTTATTCCAAGTTCACAACAAAACAACGCATGTCTTCAGTTTTTGTCAATTATTTTCTTAGAAAATTATAATTCAAAGTCAAATAATTTTATTTCTTTCTAAAGCAATATGCATGCTATTTATTAGTTATATAAACCTTATTTCAAAAGAAAATGAAACAGCTCAAAAGCCTTCAGACTAAGAAGATATATGATCTTTCAAACAAGCCAGATACATGTGCTTGAATGCAATTATTCATTACACGGATGCTATAAAATGCAATTTCCAGACTATGATAGACATCCAACTTAAAACCATTTTCTGTTATGTGCATACTTGCCAGCACTCTTTTTGCTTTAGCTTTAATAATAAAAATTACAGAGAGAAAGGACAGAAAGCAAGCAAAGATTAATAGGATCCAACTTCAGTGCTTTGATACTTTCTCAGTTTCTAAAATAAATCAACACATAGGTCAAGAGAGCCACCATCTCATCTTGAAAGCGTCAACCACAGAGCATAATGGGATTTATGCATATGAAAGTAGGAGACTGCAAATGCCAGCAGTTAGCACACTGTCATTTAAAAAGAACAAACAACAGCACCTACCCCACCACAATGTAGAGATTAAATGGAAGATCACAGCAGCTTTAAAGGCTTGCCTAAAAGTCTAATAAATTTAACTTTAGCAAAATGGCAATCTTTGATTTTTTTACTAGAGTTAATATATTCCTCCAAAGACATTACTTTAACAATATGTAAGTATAGCATTCACTTACCAGCAATGACAAATAAGTTTATTTATAGCCCATTTTTTTCTCATGGTAAAATCCATCCATTATGACACCCCAAGGCATCTGCAATTAAAATTAAAGAAAGCCTTATGTTTACCCCAAAGCTAAGAATTAATGTGAGGGCTAAATTAGATACAAAATTCATATTGATGTCAGATCAATTTCATCATAATGTATCATCTAATCTCTTTTATTCACATGTCAGAAACAGTCACAACTCCCAAGAGGGGTTATGAAGTGGGAATTTGAGTCAATAAAGCATAATCTTAAAACAGTTTAAACACTGCAGGGGAAAAGTAAGCCTTTCATTTGATACTTTAGATGAAAATTTATGAACAATAAAATTTGTAGGAGTGTTGACTAATTCATAAATCTGAACACCATCCTCCTCATCAGCAACCATAACAAGCAAAGTCCTATGTGTCTGTAAAAGACTCACTTTCAAATCTTCATCAACTTCTAATTTATATATGGTGTCTAGATAATCTCTTTCTTCCCATAGTTCAACTTCTCATACTCTCCATCTCAGTAGCTTTATAAGATGCTAAGAATTATAGCATGTGAATCCATTCACATAAATATATGAATTGTCTTTATCTCATCCAAAAGAAGGCTCTTGGAAGAATCTCTTGAAAAAAAAAATTTACAAGTCCCTGTGGTGGAATGTCCTCTGTATGGTGTAAATAAAGAAGCTGTTTTGGCCTATGTGGAGCGCTGTAGAAGTGGATGCAGAATCAGAGGACAGGGTGGAGTTAGTCAGTCTCCATCCGACCCCCGAAGAAGAGACATGTAAGGAATCCAGATGAGCCATGGACTGGGCCATGTGGCTAGTAGATTATAGAAATGGATTGAATTGAGATAAAAGAGCTAGCTGGTAATGTGCTTGAGACATGGGCCAAACAGTATGAAGTTAATATAAGCGTCTGATCCATTTCTTTGGGGGATAAAAGCTGCTGCGGGCCAGGTCCGAACCTCGGGGCCCAAATGGCTTGGAAACTTGCTACAACACCTCCCTAAATCTACCTGCTAACCATAAGGTCTTACATTATTTATTTCATATAATTTCATATAGTAAAAAAAATCTCCTACAGACAATCCTCTTAAGTCTAGGTCAAAAATATTAAGTTAGACTTTTCTAAACCAAAATCAATTAAAATAGTCCTTAAAGACATGAAGTTAAGGTGTTTGAACCATCTGATGCATCACTGAAAGCCATATTTGCTGGTTTTTTGTCAATTTGACAGAAACTAGACTTATTTGGGAATAGGGGACATTGATTGAGAAATGACCTCCACCAGATTGTTCTATGGTCATGTCTGTGGGACTTTTCCTTGATTAACAATTAATACTGAAGAGCCCATGAAAGGCTACTACCTACCGTGTTCACTGTCACCTCTGGGCTCATGGCTCTGAGTTGTATAAATAAACAAGCTGAGCAAACCTTGGAGAGCAGGCCAGTATTGCTCTATGATTCATGATTCCTGGCTCTGCTTCTTTTCTTTCACTTCTTCCAGATAGGGTTTCTCAGTGTAACAGTTGTAGAGATCCTGGCACTTACTCTGTAGACCAGGCTGGCTTTCAACTCACAAAGACCTGCCTGCTTCTGCCTCCAGAATGCTGAGATTAAATGCATGTACCACCACTCTTTAGTCATTGTTCTACTTCTATTTGAGTTTCTGGCCTGAATACCCTGGAAGCCAGACTATGATCCAAATATATAAGCCAAATAACCCTTTCCTCTCCATTCTGTTTTTTTTTTTTTAAAGCACATCAATAATGATAGAAAAACATCATAGTATTTATCACAGCAATTGAAAGCAAACTGTAACATCAGGGAAGCATTCCTAAATTTCCTTTAACAATGTAACATGATGCTGTCATCTGCTATATTCAATCATCAAATCTACACAACAAAGCAAGCAATCAACTCTTAAAAGGAATCCCATGTTTTCAGCAAATTTACATATTTATGCTAGATCACACAGACTGAGGGTTTGAATTTCATATTGGAAGCTTTGAGTGATACCATTTCTATTTATTATAACAGCTCTGAAATGTATGCTTTATTATATTTAACTTTTACAAAATGAAACTGAACTTCCTAAAGATAAAGTAACCTGCTTAAGTAGCATAAGTAGTAAGGAACAAAACAGACATTATTTCTTTAAATAAGCCGGCACTTATTTCAAGAACTAAGTGCTCTTTTCACTCTAGTATACTTTTTCATCTTACCAATTAAAATAGAGTCAAATGGCTTTTAAATGACCAATTCAAATAAATCACCATAAGCACATAATTATATAATCTTGGGTACAGTGGTACCTCATGAGTCTCCTTTATGTACTAGAAACTGTCATCTGCATTGCAGGTTGACAGACTTGTCTTATCTTTAGTTACTCAAGCATACTGTCAATCATCCTTCCTCCTATGAAACTATGTCATAGTGCAAGTTTTGATAGAATATAGAAAGATTCAAGCTTCATACATATAATTTTATAGGAAGACAGGAATCTATTCCTTTATAAATCCCATTACTATATGTCTAAAACATAGAGATTACCTTGCTGTTATTTCAATGTCCACTATAAATTAATACAATCTTGGCCAACATACTTCCTCTGCTCCTTTTTGCCTATTTTCTATTGAGTATTTGATGTTTCCACTAGTAGTATCAGGGAAAATTATAAAATATAATAAAGTATTTTATGACATTGTTGGAAAGTCCTAAATTTATGAAATTACACAGCCATATCTGGAAAGATAAATAACAAGTAAGAACTTGTAAAGTGCCACTGAGAAAGAAAAATTTACCTTTAATTTTTAGAACAAAAGAAATTTAATAGTAGGAAACCTGTTGAGGAAGATAAATGTATCATACAGAAGAACAGAAATAGTATTCTTGAGAAATTAAAAGACGAAATAAAAATAGTGTTTGCATTGACTATTATGATAAAATAAAAACCATACTGCTGAGAAGAATGAGATCACTTATAGCTATATGCAAGCACCTTGCCATTAAAGTCTAAGGATATCAAGTTCAAGATCTGAACCTAGTATGATGGCACACTCTTACAGTCCCAGCTCTATGAAGTTGTAAATCAGGAGTTGTATGAATTTGAGCCCTGCCAAGGCTGTATAGTGAGATCCTATCTCACAAAAGACAAGATCATGCTACCTCAACCCTACACAAAGAACTATAAGTAGCTAAAAAATACTTAGGATGGGAGAAATTATAGTTCCCAGAGAAGAGCATTCTAACTGGTTATCCAGTACCAAGTTGTCATCCCTTAAAATGTATAATGTTATATGTACACATGTAACATAGAGACTGAGTATATTATATTTAGGAATATATATGTATACAAATATATATACACCTGTTTAACAACAATTAATGGAAAAGGCCATGAATTTAAAAGAGAGCAAGGAGAGGTATATGAAAGAATTTGGAGGAAGCAAAGGGAAATGATATAATCCTATTATAACCTCAACAATAAAAGAAAAAGAGGAAAGTCTAAAAATATAAATAAATTATTGTTGATAAATATAATTTATAGTTTCCTTACATAAATTCTATACAATAGGAATTATATCCTAAATAAAAATATAGTTAAATTATCTTCATATATAACTCGCTAGAAAAATCAGTATCTATTTCTACATATTACACTGTTTTGGGAATTTTAATTTTTGTTCCTCATTAGATAATATCTGTATAGGCCTAATTTTGCTATAATTATTATTTTTTTATTAACTTCTAGATTCGTACTCACTGTGGAGAGAAAAGGTAGCAATTTTGCCAGTCAAGTCCCATACAGACTGATGGAATTGATCCATTGAAAACTAAGTTTTGGTTTAATTTCTCATTGAATATAGATCCATCTTTTCTCAATTATTCTAAGTGAAGAAAAAAAACAGAAGGTGTTGGGCTTCTGCAAAGCAAAGCTAACTTAGTAAAATCATTTACAGTTTGTCATCGTTTAGCAAAATTTCTGTCACATTTATTGGCTGTTAAAAGGACACAGAGGTGACACTCAGTAATGACTCTATCACATTTGGTCAAAAAGAAAAAAAAGATGGAAAGTTGGGGGATGGGCGTGAGGTAGACAGGCTTCCTTTTAGCCCTAATCTTAGATAGATAGTATCCAATTGGTCCAACAGAGAAAAAAACATAAAAATCAGTCTATCAAAAAGTATTTTATACTAGAGAGGTAAATGATATTACATTAAACGTATCTATAGTTAAAGTTCCTTAAAATTGTTAGGCGCCTCTAACTTAGAAACCTCTACAATTGTATGGTTAGTTGCATTTTTGCTGTATACTCACGAAGTACCTCTATACTGTGAAAACCAAGATCACTTTGTCCCCTGATTTCTTTTCCTGTACAGTTGCCTAATTGTGGGTATATGTGCACTATGGATTTCTCTAACACATAATGAAAAGGCATTGCAGAAATTCCCTTTGGAAATTAAATTAAAAAAAACTCACACTTCCAAAACATGGCATGTTTCTTGGGATGGATGCTTACTAGCACAGTGCATTTTAAACCAATTACTCTGATGGCACTCAAAGGATATGTTTGAATATCATCACGCTGCAGTATTCTCAAGAGCTAGTCTTTATGTAGGGTGACTGCATACTCTTTTAAACAACAGATGCCTTAGATAGAGGATGAGCCCATTAGAAAATATCTGCCACCTGCTTCTGCCTATCATTATTCCCTTAATAGTTTTTTACCTGTGGGCATATTGGGACACCAAAAAGAAGTGTCATTCCCCAAAGTACCACCACGAAAGCAATACTTATGAGGTTGGCATCAGAAAAACCATCTGAACAGAATTTCCCAGTACACAGCTGCAATATGTCATTCTTGAAAATGCCGTGTTAGTGGATATGACTTTGGGAATTGACTTACTAACAATAATAACAATAAAAATCTCTGGCACTTAGCAAGGAAAGTGTCTTTCATCTCAATGGGCCCACAAGTGCTTCAGATTGAGAAATTCAGTCAGCTTTGAGAAGGGAGATGGTACTTGGCAGAGCCACGAAAGCTTAGAAAAGGCTCGTCACCAAGCATAGTACAAGCTCCTAGCTGAAAGAGAAACCATAAGCTTTATTTTCCACATACACTGATATAACCTTGGATTTTCATCTGTTCAGAACAGGTGGCACAAAAAAAAAAAAAGGCTTTTGCATCCTGCTTTAGGCAGAAACTACTGGAAGAAAATTGACCTTGTAGTTGACAAGTTTGGGTTTAGAAAAGCATCCAAATGGATCGTCATGATACATTTTTTACTACACAGGATCTCAAGGCTGCTGCCAGTTAAAGACAAGAGGTTAAAATGTGAGCCAAGTGGTTTCCATGTTAAAGAAAGTAGAAATGAAGATTGAATTGCTGGGTAATTCTGGCCCTCACAGACCTTGTTCTCGGAAAAGGCGTCATCACTCTGGTTAATGGCCTTTTGATCTTTCTGAATGTAACTGCTATGGTGGGACTAACTGACTTCTCAAGTTTATTCATCACCTTCATGTGCAGTGCTGACAATGGGGGAATGTTCTGTGTTTCCTTTCAAGAATATTTATGTGCAAATGCTTTTTAGAAGAATTTTCTCATTGGACTACAAATGGTTATCTCCTTCTATTTAGTATTTGCATGCCTTAGCACTGACTGTTGGCAAACTGAATTTTAAATTTACATGACATAGTATACACACCCTTTGTACCAGAGTGACTTAGCTAGTTTGTCCTCTGGCTCCATTAATAATCAAAGACTAAGAACATTAAAGAAAATTGTTAAAGTTTTATTTCTTGTAATGAGATCTTAAACTTCAGTGTCTTATTCCACCACTTCACTTTGGGAAAAAAAAAAGAAATAACTTATTTTTCTTCACTGCCAAACTTTAATCTCATAAAACTTTTAAAAATCCCTCCAATGTTTTTTTCCCCCAAGAATGACTTTTCATTATGAAATGCCACTTGCCACAGGGAAAATTAGAGACACATTTGAAGTGTTTTTCTCCCTTAACAAGTGCTTCACAGGGTTAGGGTTAGGGTTAGAGGACCTATGGATTTGGTCCTTCTACCACTTTACAGGGGTACCAGAGGTGACAAAAGATGTTACAAAGGGAACTCACACCCCTGGAATAAAATCTTCATAATGTAATTGGAGTTGTCCCAAATTTAGCTACTCCTAACCAAGACCTAAAATTTCTTAAATCCAGTACCTGTATTTTGAAAATTCTGTCAATGGAAACTGTTATTCAGCAACTCCAAAGCTTGAAAAGAGCAGAGAAAATTTACATTTTTCTCATTTTTCTCTAGAAGTTAGAAGGTAGGGAGTACCTGTTACACAGAAGTTCTGCCCAACACTCAAAGTTCCCGATCTCTTATTCATGCTGTAATTTTCAATTCCAGCTTCCATTTTTTAAGACTGCTTCAGGTTCCAAAGTATCATTTTATGCCCTTTCCCCTTTCCATGTAAGGACAGCAGAAAAGGAGGTGAGGAGAAAGGGGAGTATTTTCAAATCAAGTGACTTTTTCTTTAGCGCCCTTGCCACCATCCCACCTGAGCTACATGCATGTATCTCATAACTCAGATTGTACAATAGATTGATCCGGAAGGTGTGGAGTCGTACATGAATGCAGCATCTTACATAAAGCTCCTGTTGCCAAGGGAGATAGAAGGAACAGACCCATATGCTCATCTTCTGACCAGCTATTGATAACCACTGCTCCAAACTGTCTACAGATTTGAAACTCAGTGCTTAGCCTGGCAAGTAATAGTTATTAATGAATGATTTAGGCACAATAAATTGATACAAAGTTGAAGCAAATAATACTAACATTAATATATAGTTGTTGGCATGGTCACCTTATGGAAGAGAAGCTATACAGGCTCTATCTTATGTGGTCCTAAAAGAAGCACCACACAGAAGGTTCTATTGACATGCCCCTTTTATCTGAAAGCAAATGCGGGAGGCTTAGAGAAGTTTAGTAACCAGTGTCAGATCACACAGCTGGTAAATGGCAGAAGTGAGAGTTTCAAGTAGACATCTGTACACAAAGACTTTATTTTCCAAACTATATATATTTAAAGATAAACAATGCAGGGGATTTTTCTTATTGTACAAGCAACCTACAGCAATTTCTTTTGCTTTTCTAGTCACCAGCTATTTACTAATTTAAAAACTTTCATTTTAAAATCGGGGGGGGAGATAAAACTATGATTTATCTTGATAGAAAAAATATTTTTATAAAAAATGCTGACAATTCTACAGAGTTATTCAATTATTTCCATGTCAAAATATTGTATCCAGTGGAAACTTCTTTCTCTAAGAAAGTCCCCAAGATTTTAAATTTTTTTTATTTTATAATTTAATTATACAGGAAAACCACATGAGGGTCATCAAACTCAAAATAGGAACATTCTGTCATTATTTACTTCACCTATCATCTCTAAAAGTTTTGTATTTAAAAACATAACAATTCGGGCTGAAGAGATGGCTCAGAGGTTAAGAGCACTGACTGCTCTTCCAGAGGTCCTGAGTTCAATTCCCAGCAACCACATGGTGGCTCATAACCATCTATGATGACATCTGATGCCCTCCTTTTTATACTGTATACATAATCAATAAATAAATAAATCTTTAAAAAAAGAATACATATCAATTCATAGACATGTCATTCCCTCATTACTAAAGTTAAATTGGTAAGTTATGTTTCCTAATTTACTATGGCTAGAAATTGAAATATTTTACCACAATTAAGTTATTGCTAATTCACCTACTTTTGTGTTTCTTTTTCATATAGTTGAAATCTTAATGGGAAACACAATTGCTGAAAGCCCAGAGCTTTGTACTTATTTTATCCGTGGATTGCAAGAGGCTCAGGAGCATTCAGCCTGCAAACTTCATTAATGCTAAGGGTGAAGCTGAAAGCAGACAAATGTTAATTCTAGGGTGTAGATTCCTCTGTCATATATTGTAGTATTTGACATTTGACTCCAGGTACTAAACACAGCAAAAAAAAAAAAAAAAAAATTGACTTTCACATTGAATTTATGTGGCCATGACTTCATGTGTGTGCATGCACATGCATATATACAAACATACATAATTCAGATTATTGTGAATATTTTGTCTACTATTTATACATACACATGTGTATATAAACATACATCTATCACTGATATAATGTAAATATTTTCTCTCCTACTTGCAGTTGTCCATATTTGTATTCTTACTTTCACCAAGAAAATGCAATCATTAGGTATGCTTTATATACATACATTTACTCCTATTCAGCCTCTCCTGAATTGCTGTCAATATTTCCTTGCTTGAATGCTTTATTTATACTCTTGTGTTTTAGGTAAGAATAGTTACACAGTAAAGCAAGCAGATCACATTAATATATTTAGACACACATTTTTCTTGCTTATTTGAAACTTATTTTACTTTCATTTTCCACAATATATTCAAATTAGCAAAGCTAAATTTACATTTTACTATAGCTCTTACATCCATGAATATACACAAATATACATGTCAAGGAGATTACTGTGAATATTTTGTCTACAATTTATATGCACATGGATATTTAAGCACACAGCACTAACATAATTTAAATGTTTTTCTACTATTTGTTGGGAGTTATTGAGAACATGGTAGATTAGAAATAAAAAGAAACATTTGAAATGAATCCATTCCAAATGTATCAAAAGTAGAGTTAAATGACAAAGACATATCTATAAAGCATTTAGCAGATGATATAGCAAATAGCTTCATGACTTCACTATAAAAAGAATTTCTGGACAGAAAAATTATAAACTATTTTAATAAGATGAATTCATCAATGCAAGGATATACGTCTAGGTGTGTCTGTGATGATAAATTTTAATTACCAACTTAATTAGACCAATAAATGTCTGGGTGAAGTACATCTTTGTATATAACAGATGGGATATTTCTGGAGACACTGATAGAGGGAGAGGACCCCCACTCAAATATAGGCAGCCCAATTCCCTGAATTCAGTTACCATACTGAATAAAAATGGAGAAAGGTGAAACCATCTGTATAGCAACATTCACCTTCTTTGCTTTCTGTCCATTCCTTTAAACAATGAAAACCAAGAGTTGATAATTAATGAGCAGTGAAATTACACTCAGAGGAAAACTAAGAGTAAGAAAAACATAGTAGTCACAAAACTAAAATATTTTACAAATAAAGAAAATCTAAAAGAAAAAAATGGGGCAGGGCATGTACAGGAAGATTAAAAAGCAGAAATTCAAGTGACCAAAACTTTTAAACTTGGTCACTGAAAAATTTTAACCCAATTAGTGTTGATGACAGAGACCTGGAACTTTGACAGATAGGAATGTGAATGATTCCAAGTTCGTAGGAAGACAGCTTAATGCAACAGCAGCATTTAAAGGAAGCATTTGATATGCTCCACTTTATCCTAAGTACTTGCCTTAGGTAAACTTTACCCATGTGCACTACACTATGTGGTTTAATTTTCTCACTGTTCTGAACAAATACCTGAGAAGAAATTTACTTCGCGAAAGAGGTATTTTGTCTCACTGGCTAAAGAGGATATGGTCCATCATGGCAGGGAAGGCATATGGCTGGGACTTTCCACTGCCTCACATCTTAGGAAAGAAAAAAAAAGGTGAATGTTGCTATGCAGATGGCTTCACCTTTTTCTGTTTTTATTCAGTGTGAGACCTGAATCCAGGGGATTGGGCTGCCTACATTTAGGTGGAGTCCTCTCTTTCCATCAGTGTCTCCAGAAATATCCCATCTAATGTATACAAAGATGTACTTCACCCAGTCATTTTTTTGGTCTAATCAAGTTAGTAATTAAAATTTACCATCACAGAGACAGCTAGATGTATATCCTTGCATTGTGTAAAATCTGCATGGCAGTGTATCTCCAGCAACTCACACTGGAAATGAATCAGATGTCCACAAATAAATACATGGATAAAGACTAAAGGACACAAATATGAAGATATTGTAAGTTAAAAGCAAAGCCAAGAATAATGTTACACAAAAATAACTAAAGCAGTAAGAAACCTGAGAATATACATAATGTGATCTCAGTTAATAAAGGTTAAGAACTGAGGAAACATCCCATTCTGTTTTTAGCTAGGGTAATGTTCTCTTCTTAACATGAGTGGTAATTTTATAAACATTAAGTTAGCACCTACCTGTTAAAATATATTTAATGTCTTTATCAGTAAATATATGCTACTTATTACTAAAAATTTTAGGTTAATCTAAAATACTGTAAAATATCAGTATGATATCACACATGGTAGTGCTACTTGATAGTTTAACATAAAACTTAGGAACACTTTTCCTTAATATGTTAACTTACAGAAGAGTGTAAAAAGAACAAGATTAGATGAAGTTAATTTTTTCAAATTTGCTTGATTTGTTTTAAAAGAATTAAAATCTAGAGATATAAATAAAGCTACTTCTTCATCAATTTCTTTTAGCTATCATTCACTTCTAATGAAGCTATAAATGTTTTTGAAAGCAATAAGTGTCCTTGGGGTGTATTTTATTGCATTATTATGTATCTAGAATACATATATAATTTTATAAGCAAATTATTTACATTTCATTATACAAACTGTTATCCCATAGCTACATAAACTTCAATCATTTCAAAACTCTGGCTTTGACATTTATTTATGGTGGCTCTCCTATATTTTATTTTCCATTTAAACTTCTAAAAATATTTTATTGCATTGTTGAAATATATAATATAGTCAACCCACTTACTGGGAGATGATTTGTTTTATTTTCAAAGAATGGAGCTTCATATTTTTCTAATATTTGACTCCATGCATAATAGAGTGAGGACACATTGAACATAATAATACATTTTTAAATTTCAGAAAATCTACTAAGTAAAATTTAAATGACTTACCATCTCATCATTAGAAGGAAATACTTCAAATATCTTTGCATCAATCTCACTTTTTCACATAAATACAAATTAAGAATGTGTGTGGTATTGTGAAAATGTTCCAGTGTCGTTTTGGGTAGTAACAGTAACCTTGCCCTTGCAGATGTTTTACAGAGTATAAAAGTAAGCGATGGTGTGGGAAAGAATTCCACAGGAGCAAGAGTTCCTCCATCAAAGATGGTGGAACAGAGAAAGGCAGTAAGATGTCCCATGAGCTGTTGATTAATACATTTGAACTCCTAGAACTCGGTTCTCTGTTTTAGATATGTAAATAATGCTGCCTATATAAGGATTCCTAGCATGTAGCAGCTATGAGGTAAATGTGCTAGTCTGATAATCCAACTTGGTGCCGGGTGAAATAAAAATTCTTGGCATGTATCAGCCCCATGGCAAACCCAACAAGTTGCTGGCAGAACATGCTGAGTACAGAAGGCATGCCCCTAGGCGTGGCTATGTAAATCTGTGCCCACCTGTTCTCTTAAAAGGAGACACCACATAAAAGTCAGCCTCTTTCTCTTCTCTTTCTCTTACTCATACCCACTGGGCAACTCCCCTGAATAAAGTCTAGTATGGCACTGGTAGTGTGTGTCTAATCTCATACATGAAACCAACAACCTATATACCAAGTGTTGATCATATCCCCAGGCTAGGCCAGACTTGATGGAAATTATGTGAATAATAAAGCATGTCCAAAAATGTTTGCTATGTTTTCTTTCACTGGTGTCTTGAAGTAATATTTAGGCCTTGAGTTTCCATAATACAGTTATAACCATAGTTACATTTTAGATCTGCTTTTGGTTATGACCACTGGTTTCTTATACCACAGAATAACCTTCAGGAGTGTTCACTTGTAGCTAGTGTTCTTCTGTGGAGACAGGTAGGAAATGTCTAAAACTTTGTTCTCATTTTTGTATATAGCTATTTTCATATAGTTTAATCTCTTGCCTCCTGTATTGTGAGCTAACTTTTCATTGAGTTTCTCAAATACCTCAGGGTATCAGCAACTTGTAAACAACTGGTTTTGTATTCTCCAAAATTCCATATTGAAACTCAGTCCCCAGTGTGTGGTATTATTGCAAGATGTTTGGAATGTAAAAGAAAAGCCCTCATAACAGGGTTAGTGCCCATATAGAACAAGTCCCCAATATACAGCCTTGCCTCTGTATGAGGACACACTAAGACCACAATACAAAATACATATATGCATTAGGAGTCAGTCCTTCATCAAACACCAAATCTGCTGGTGCCTTCCTTTTAGAATTCTTTCCCACCAAAATGTAATAAAAAGTTTCTTGCCCAGACTCTCAGGCCTGGTTCCAAGGTTCAAACCCACTCGCAACCTTGCTGCTTAACCCCAAATAATCACAGAAAGGCTTATCTTAAATTTATGCTGATTGATCTATGGCTCAGATATAAAACTTGCTAACTCTTAACTCTTAAACTAACCCATGATTCTTATCTTGTTGAGCCATACAGGTTGAAATCTTTTCTCAGAGCAGCATAGTTGTCTTCTTTCCTCTGTGTCTGTTGGCATCTCTCCACTGCTCTTCTGTTCCCAGAGGTTTCTTAGTCTGGTAGCCCCACCCACACATCCTATCTGCCTCCTGGCCAAACAGATTTTTACTAAACCTGTAGGAGGAACAAATATTTACAATGTACCAGAACATTTACAATGTAACAGCACCAGAGCTGTATGAGTTTACCTTCCTTGAGATAAACCTTTATGGTTTCCAGATTTCAGCCCACAATCATTTGACACCATTGGGACTGTGGTGGCACAGAGCATTATGGTTGAATATATTGTAAAAGAGATTCCTCATCTCACTGTGGCTGAGAGGTGAGCATAAGAGCCATGTTCCCATATCTCTGTACTAGTTAGCTTTATACCAATGTGGCAAATTAAACAAGGAAACTAAGAAAGGGTTTAACTTTGCTTTACAGTTTCTAGTTTCATGGTCCTGTGGCTTTGATCCTACAGTGCAACTAAATGTCATAGCAGGGAAGGAATGAATGAGCAAACTTGTGAGTGAATAAAACTGGCTGAGCAAAGCTGTTCTACCTACAGATAAGGGAAGCAAAGGAGATGGCAGGACAAGAAAGAGTTTCCAAAAGACTTGTGTTCAGAAGCTGCTTCCTCCAATGAAGTCTTCCCCTCAAGTCTATAACACTTCCTAATGTCCATCAACTAAAAACCCATCAGCGAATTGTTTTATGAGGTGGAAACCAGGGTGATGAACATACCTCTGAACACTGTTGCACTAATGATCTTAACATTAAACACAGGAACCTTTTGAAGACATTTCTGTCCAAACAGTAATAAGTCCCTTCAAAATAATGATCCCTGTGACCTAGCTTTATTATATCTTACCCTGAAAGATTCTAATGCTTCTCAAGCTTTCGATGGGTAGCTATCAGAGGATTCAGAAGACTCTAGAATCATAGGAAATGGATGTTTACTGATACATAGAAATCCAGTATCTAATATTGTTATAAAAGCACAATCTCTCTCTCTCTCTCTCTCTCTCTCTCTCTCTCTCTCTCTCTCTCTCTCTCTCTCTCTCTTCTTGCACTTCACACATGACTAATTTCTCAACCATGAGATCCAACTATCACTTTCCACTGATCAAAGAGGAATTCTCTAACAGCTCCCTATCAGTTACATTTAGGTTCATATTTTTCAATTATTTATCAGATAGTGTAACTATTTCTTCATGTATCTTTATTTTTGTCTTGCTATCATGAGAATATGTGTATGTTTGTTCTTCATATCTACCAATATTGGACAAGTCAGGAACCATACAATAAAAGAGGCAAATTTATCTTGTGGTTCTTATAATTTAACATATATGCTGTAATAGTGTTTGAACAGATAATTGGGCATAAATTACCTAGATAAAAGAATTCTTTGTCAATTTAAACTTTGCTAGCTTTGAGCAACTTAATAATTTATGAGTGAATGAGGAAATCAGTTAGCACTTATTTTTAACACCAGTGTTTTCCTTACTCTTTCCAGAGCTACCCAAGTTGTCCTGATGTTTACAACATAAGAAGAGACCAGGAAAAACATGCCCAGGATCTTTATGGCTTTAGGGGCCTAACCATTAAAACCTACAGTATGGATTTTCTTAAAACAAATAACCATACTATACTGGGAAAGTCAAGAATGCTGAAAGTGTATTTGGAACACACAGAATAAGCTTCTCTACCTCTGACAGTATGAAGAATAAACATTGGCAGCTACATTTCAGTTATGATAGGAATTTTCTGACAGCTTTCCTCTCTATTGCTCATAAAAAAAAGATGACTTAAATTAACTAATGTCAGGTGGATTAGTAAGATTCTCCTCCAAATGACAGAAAATTATGTCTCTACAGCTTCTTTAAACTTTCAATGAGTGTTTTAAAATGAAAGAATATATCTTGGTTTAAGACTTAGTATTTCTTTGTGAATAATTACTGGGGCCTCTAATTTTGGTAGAAAATGGTAGACATTCATGTAGCAGCAGGGCTCTCTGATGAGTCAAGGTTAGGGTTGAATGCTTATATAGTTAATTTATAACCTTTATCCTAGATTTACTTTTGGTTGGTATGATAAATACTGATCAAAACCAGCTTAGGGGAGAAAATGGTTATTTGGTTCATAGACTGTCAAAATTCATCAGGCCCCTACTGATTATCAAAGGGTCCTTGGTATAAGAACAGTGTGGATTAAGACATATCAGAGATAGAAAAAATAATACCAGTGACAGAAAACTTAGTGTTGGAAGGGTTCTCATGAATGCTATAGCCACCCTGAGTTTATTTCTCATAGGCTTTTTATATACCTGTAAGGGGGGAGGTAACAGACCTCCCTTCTAAAGTACACCATGGTTACAAAGTACAGACATATGTAAACTCTTCCTCAACACTCAAAAGATCAAGCATCAGGTCTTTCCTTAAGAGGATAGGCCACCTTGTAACCATGCCTTTGGTCAAAACTTCTTGTCATATAGGGTGGGGAGGGAGCATGACAAATTTGGGCTTTCTTGAGTCAAGATGGAATAAGGTCACCCTATGGAGTCTCTGACATCCCCACAACAGACCATGGTCTATGCTTAAAGGAAATGTAGACAAAAATCTGGAGTTGGAAACTAAAACAGATATTATGGGGGAGTTCTGATAACTGGCTTGTACACCTGGCTTCCTCAGCTAGAAATTGCATTTTCCACAGTGATAATCTGCAGACATCTCAAATCAATCAAAAATCAAGAAAAATTCCCTCAAAGACAAGTTAGTTTGAGAAAAGCAATTCTTCAGTTGAGATTCTGTCTTTGCACGTATGTCTGATTCATGTCAAGTACACAAAAATTAGACACAACAATTTAAAGCTCCATCACTGATTTAGACAAAATGAAATATTAGCAATCAGAATCATTAGGGGAAAGGGACCTTGAATAATAATATACAAAAGGAAAAAAATACAAAAAAATTAAAACAAAATGTTCTGCAGATAAAAAACGAAAAGGTTTAGCCAGTAAAATATTATTGTATTTTTAAGAGTGACAAATACCCCTTTAAGATCAACTAAGTTAAATATTTTACTGATTAAAGACTAAGAATTTGAAAATTAATACTTACCTAAGCTGATATGCCTAGCTAATTTTAGAAAAGAATAAAATGTATTATGCACATAAAACCTTATTTATTAGAGCAACTACAGTTTCCAGTGAGCATCATAGAAGCAAAAGCAATCATGCCTACAATTATGGATTAATTTTGGTATTTGTTTTTAATCACAAATGTTTCACAATTTATGACCTACTCCTAACACCTAATCTATAAGATCCTAACTTGTTTCAGGGAGCCAAGAGATAGAATCAAAATACTGGGGTAAAGGTTAAAATGAGAAATGGAAAAATCCTTGGGATAGTATTATGAAATTCCAAAAAGAGATAATAAGGGGTAAAATGGTTTATTAGTACAAGAATCAATATTAGATCTAGAAATTAAAAGAAAATGTTCAGTTTTAATAGAGAAATTGTTTTAAGATGAAGAGTAGATAGCAGAAATAGTAGATCTAGTAATTAAAAAGGCAATATTCAATTTTAATACAGAAGTTGTTTTAAGTCGAAGAGTAGATAGCACCAAGGAAATGAATATTCAAGACATTTTTAAATTTAAATTTAAGTTTCAAGTGGGAAAATACATGGATTGTAGGGGATGTTTGTATTCAAAATAGTCATGTTGGCAGACTAACAAAGTAAAAACTAGATAGTTCAAAGAAAAGTGGAGTGCAAGTTATGTAAAAAGGAAAAGATATTTCCTTCTACCTAAAGCATAGAAGAGATGAAAAAAAAGACTTAAAAATGGATAAATCTAGTATGTACAGAAATGTGTCCTAGTTGATTCAAAGTGTCTTGTCATGTCTTCTCTGTGAGAGTGAGGAATTAGACCTGGAAGAAAAAAAAAAAGTAAAGAAATTGAAAATTGATTAAAGCAAGGAAAAATATCTTAAAGCATTGAAGAACATAAAGCTCTTCACTATCAACCTGATATGTTATCATCCTTCATAAAAAATGCTTCTCAAACATGACTATAGCAGAAAGAAACGGAAAGTCTATGAATAAGTCTCCCATTTGTAAGACTGTGGCTGGATTCTAATGAGTGCAACTAAGGAGAGCCAGGGAGCCACATCTATGATTGTGTTACATAAACTGTCCTTTCCATCAATCATTTCAGTAGCGTATCTCTCTTGGTGGAAGTAATAGAGCGAGACTGGTATTGCTAAACCATTTATGAAAAAGTCTACTTATTAAAGAAACAAGGATGGACTTTTTCTCATAGCTTATATTTATGATGTGAAAACAGTTTTTGTGGTTGCCATGCAGTTGTACTACAAGTTTTTAGTAATACATGTTGACTCTCAAATAACACTCCTCTGCCCAATGAGTATTGATTGCAGCACTTGTCTAATAGATTAGAAATAAGACCCTCTTTAGAGTCTCACATTCCATAAGATAGTTCATTGATCATATGTAATTATCATCTTCTACACTCTCACTATTGTAATCATAATTTGTTTCAAAAAACAGGAAGAGAAACTGACTGTTGATGGATGCTAGGAAAGAGAGATGTGTTTAGGGATGTGTTCATTATATGTTGACCATGCCCCAGTGGATGGCTTTACACCCATGAGAATGTGAACAGCACTATTTGGACTCAGTAGCTTATAAGAAAAAGACAAAAGAAGATGATATGAAGTTAGAGAAAAACATGAGAGTGATCTGGGAACTGTGAGGGAGGAATGGGAGGTAAATATGATCAGAATCCATTGTATATACAAACAGAACTCTCATAAAATTTATTCTAAACATTAAAAATAATACCATATATAAATATTATATTAGGCTTCTGGTTCCACTTCCAGGACCCAGTGCTGGCTGCAGAATCCCAGCGCTCTCTGGAGCAGGGGCAGGTAAACTCTGTCCCTGACCACATCCACAGCTCCTGCTGAGGGAAACCCTGCCAGGACCTCGAACTGAGCAAAGCAACTACAGGGGTCTCTGAAGGGCAGATTCAGACCCCGCCCAGAGGTCAGGAGGGGGCAAGAGGCCTCAGCGCCTATATCCCAGCCTGGGAGGGAGAGTTGAGCTCCCATTGCTTCTGGTTCCACTCCCAGGACCCAGTGCTGGCTGCAGAATCCCAGCATTCTCTGGAGCAGGGGCAGGTAAACTCTGTCCCTGACCACATCCACAGCTCCTGCTGAGGGAATTTGCACGGCTCCCACCACGACCTCGAACTGAGTAAACCAACAACTGCAGGGGTCTCTGAAAGACAGAATCAGACCCTGACCAGAAAGGTGACAGGAGGCATGCAAACCCGAGTGCCACAACTGATCAGGACCCATCTAATCATGAACCACTGAAGCCAAGGGCAAACGTCAGTGCAAAAAATTACATAATACTACAAATGACAACATGGTAACTCCAGAAGAGAGTGGCGATCCTACAAATACAAGGCCTAAACTGAGCAATGAAGAGGAAACAGAAGGAAGCAACACCAAAAATTCCTTTTTGATGTTCATCGAAGCTCTCAAAGAAGATATGAAAAAAAGCCTTAAAGAAATAGAAGAAAATACAAACAAAAAATTGGAAGAGATGAACAAATCTA
>PVIH01016722.1:0-44559 GCA_004025045.1 Sigmodon hispidus
AGGGGGAAGAGACCTTGAATAAGGATATATAGGGAAAGCTGAACACAAAGAAAATATATGTGTAGCAATCTTATTTGTATTTCTACCCTTGATAAGCCATGCTTATGATTCTTATCCTCTGTATAGTTATTGTTAACTCTTCTGCATTTTAAATTCTTTTTACTGTTTTTTTTTGATAAATACAAAATAAAGAAGAAAACAAAACAAAACAAAAAAAAACCAAAACAAACCAAAACAAAAAAAAGATCTAGTTGGAGGAAATCCTAAGCTAAGGTCAAGATTTCATTATTTATAAAAAGTCTCCATGTTGTCATTTAGTAGCTTGCAGTACAAAAAAAGATCAACTATACCTAAATGTATATATGATGATCAACCTCCTTAAATGACAATATCAATGCTATATTTTTACAGTCACAGAAAACATACTGTCATAAGTGGGAGAATAAATGTTTATAAACCTTGAAAAATTAATAAAAGAGCATGATGAACAAAATGACACAGATTGATTCAATATATTTTATTTAATGGACAAAATCACAGTGGTTGAGTACAGTGATGTAGAAAAGGAACAAATTTAAATCAGGGAAAATTATAGGTAATAGGTATATATGCAACTGCCTCAAGAAGGTAGAACTTCCCTCCACTGTGAAAAATGGTTTTGAATATTACTGTATGAAACAGCAAAATTAAAAAGAATACACTGTGGATAAAGCTAATAAGTGCTACCTCTGTCCTGAGATGAAGCCTAACATGAGCAATTAGAAACTTTATTGATAGCATGTACAACTGGTGTGAACTCCCAGTAACACAACGAAAATGGAATTCTGTGTTCATCCTTCTGAAACTCATCAAACCTTCAAGAATTCATCAGAAAAATCCCAACTAGATGAACATTTACAAAATATTCAAGGATTTACTCTTTGAAACTGTCAAGGTCATCAAGACTCAGAAAAGACCCAGAAACTTACAAAGCCCAGAGCAGTTTAAAGAGCCACAATTTAATGAAACATGGTATATAGAACATGATTTTGAATGGAAGGACACAATGTGTAAAAAAATAAGAATATGTAAATAAATTCTGGATTTTAGTTTACTGGACCATTAC
Source organism: Sigmodon hispidus (assembly GCA_004025045.1). NCBI lineage: Eukaryota > Metazoa > Chordata > Mammalia > Rodentia > Cricetidae > Sigmodon > Sigmodon hispidus. The sequence goes on from PVIH01016722.1 coordinate 1,106, forward strand.
TTACAACAAATGAACCATCTTAATGTAATGTTCATCATCACTTATAATCAGGGAAATACAAACCAAATTATAATGAGGTATGACAGCATACCTGTTAGAATGGTTGTTATCAATGTTACCAAAATATCAGAGCCTGAAGGCATTGGTAAAGATGTGAGAAAATGAGACCCCAGTGTGTTATTTTCATGAACTAGTGTAAAGTAGTCCAGTTGTTATGGAAAACAGTGTGTAGGTTACTCCCTGAAGCCCTACATTTTATACAAGAGAAAATAAGATTTTGAACTTGTAGGCTTTCTTGAACTTGTAGGCTCAGGGAAGGATTTTCTGAACAGAACCTCAGTGGTTGAAGCATTAAGAACAACAGTTGATGAATATGACTTCATGAAACTTAAAACTTCTGTACAGCAGAGGACACTATCATACAATGTTCAGCCTTGAATTACAAAATGGCTGTTTAAGCTGCATCAAGGCCGGTTCCCAAAGTCTCACAGAAGACTCAGTATAAGAAACAAGCTGTATATGGTGGATTTAAGGTTTCTGTTAATAAGGACCAAAAGGGAACAGAGTCAAAGATGGCTCCTTAGCAGTGGTGTTTTCTTGGATCAGCTCTGTTTGTTGAAGGCAAGCAGAGGCGTGGCTTTTTAAGGAGAGTGTTTCTGATTCAGCCTTAGAGGCAAACACTTGTGAGTCTTTTAAGAGGCCCTGCCAAATACTTAAATGGAGTTAATGAGGAGCAGACAGCAGTGCTTTACTTGGAGATTATAAGAACACTAAAATTCCCCAGAATGGTAATTTTGGGTCCTACCAACACCTCAGCTAAAAAGCTAAATTCAATGAAGCTACACTAAGAGCTGGGTGGAGCCAGCCAGCTGCTCTAGCTCAATGTTTAATAGTTTAATCCTTAGACATACCTTGGAAGATTAAGGGTGTGGTTAGAAATAGAAAAAAAGTAAAGGGAGGTGTGTGGAGTCAGCCACCCAAGCCAAGCAAAGGTAAGAAACAGAAAAAGATAAGAAGATAACAGAAAAAAAGAAACAGAAGAAGATAAGAAGAGATTACAATAAAGACAGATTCAAAAAAGGTACATGTGTGTTAAAAATATATATGAGGCTTGAGAGAGAAAATAAAAAGAAAAAAGAATAGGGAAAGTCATTAAAAAAGAAACAGAGTAAAGAGAAATAGTAATAAGCCATGTAAAATTTGAAAATACAAAGAAAGTCTGGATACTGTATGCTATTGTCTAGGACCGTCTGGGGCAGAAACCTAATACAACAATACAGGTAAAGTGGAAGCCAAGAAAATGCAAAAAAAAATCTTTATCAGCTATAAACTCCACATACAGTTAGTATTTAGAATACCACTAAGAACTCAAAAGCTAAACATTAAGAAAAGAATGCAATTGAAATTGTGGGCATAGAATTAACCAGAGGAGTCTCAATAAAAGAAATTCAAATGGCTGAAAAATATATTTCGAAATATTCAATAACCTTAGCCATCTGTTAAATGCAAATTCAGACCCAGAAAGACAAATGTTACAAATTTTTCTTCATCTGTTGATACTGTGTTTCTGGCATGCTGCTGCATGGTGGACCCAGCAGATGCAAGAATTCTTGACCACAGAACACCTGTGCAAAAGACACCCCCCCCCAACAAAGGGCACGCTCCCAGGTGTGGCTATGGAGATCTGTGCCCACCCACTCTCTTAAAAATAAATGCCACGTGACAGCCACCCTCCTTCCTTCCTCTTTTCTTCCTTCCTTCCTTCCTTCCTTCCTTCCTTCCTTCCTTCCTTCCTTCTTTCCTTCTCTCTTTCTTTCTCTCTCCGATCCCTTCTCTGGGTATCTGAACTCCCTAAAATAAACTCTCATGTGGCACCTGGCAGTGAATGTCTGTGTCTCTCCCCATGCTCAAAAAACTAACAGATATGATCTTTGAATCTTTGGTTATGTGTGCTTACATTAGAGTACACATAGACACCAGAAAACTAGTAAGTTCCTATAAAGGGCAGATTTTTGAGGAAAAAGATAGGGAATGCAGATAATATAAATATATAAAGTAGAATGATGGAGCATGAAGGTTTAACATGATAAGAAATCTATTCCAAAAACCTTAATGCCAAAACAAATCTATACATGTATCCTTATGCCCTAAAGGCAACATGAAATTTCTAGTATTGTTCAGAAATAACTTTGAGGAGACTTTCCTGTTGTAATTTATTTTGTGTACTTTTAATTTAGTACCTATTCTTTTTTTCTTTGTGTGAGAAAGGGAAAAAATTTGTAGAAAAAAAATGTGAAAATATCCTGAATATAGCAACAGGAAGAGAAGTTTTCAGAGCCTGATGTATTGTATATTGTTAAATTTTAGAAGTTTTTTAGTTCATCATCACAGACATTAACCAAGTTATTTTTGAACGATTACACAATGAACAGGCAGTTTTCCTAGGAGGATGTGCCACAGTCACTCTGTGTGACAAAGCTTCATATTGTTCTTTTTTTTTGAAAAGTGGAAGGCATAAGCCTATATTCACTTTAAATCACAGCATTTCCACACACAAAAAAATGATGTTAAGCAAGAAATCTAAAAAAATATAACATCCTCCATGAACTATACTCTCCCAACGAATAAAATTCTTTTCTTAATCTTACTCGATTTTATTTGGATTGACTTTTCCTATTGCTGGTAAGAAACCCAAGCCATCATGTCAGATAAGAATGATGTAAGTACAGACTAGAGATGGCTTAACAGTTAAGAGCTCTTGTGAGCAATCATGAAGACAAGTGTTAGTATCCTTGCAACAATGTCTTAACTTATAATAGTGTTAACCTTATCTGTATTCTTAATCCGAATACCTGGAAAACGCCTGTAAACTCCAACATCCTGAAAATTCCTCTGACTCTAGCTTTGAGTATCCAACACCATCTTCTGGCCCCTCCATGCACACTCCTGCACACATACAAACTAAAACAAATCCTTTTAAAGGGCTTATAAGTACTAACTACATCTTCTCTTTGGAGCCCTCTTCCACCTGGTGCATCTCTCTTAAATTGCTAGATTTACTCCTGTCTCTTCACAGAAGTCTGAATATATGCCTCAAAGAAACATCTTCATATATTAAGTAGGAATAAAAATGCACAGATAGAATCACTCACACTAGTTTTATTGTTTTTATTTCCTGTCATATATACTTGGGCTCCTGTCTATTTCCAGAGAACCAATGCCTATTGTGAAGTTAGGCTTCATAACTACAACCTAAGTTCTGATAATCCATAACTAAGAAACATTCTTGAAGTATTTTTCAATTTCTTGGTAAGTTGAAGAATCTGTCTTACTTTTACATTTTATATGCTTCCAGCTATTAATTGCTATGTGCTAAATTGTAAGCTAAATATCTTAGGCAGCCCATCTGGTATAGAAAACAGTTCCTGTACATTGCAGGCTCAGTCTTGTCCTGCATCTCCCATTGCTATCGAATGGATTATGTTGATACCCAGTTGTTTCATTTGACTCTTCTTTAAAACAATAATTTTATAGGCACACCACTTCTAAGATACAGCTCTAATTAAACTTTCTTCTAGTTATTAGCTGGATCTGTTTCCCAGAATCCTCTATACATCTCTTCTAACTAGAAAACCTGACCCATTTACTCATTTAATTTTACTCAAAATGACCTACCTTTTTCAACTTTTCAAATGCATGCTCTAGCATTCATTTTAATTCAATATTTAAGTTTGGGTGCTTATATATCAATTTATCTCAGGAGCCAAAATAAAGATTAATTTTTCAAAGCTTCTTTTAAGAATAATAACTCACTTATTTTTAGATTCTCTTTTATTCTAAAATATAGATTTGACACTTTTAATCTTATAATAGTGTTAACCTTATCTGTATAATATTTTTAATTTCTAAGTCAATTTTCTAACTTTAGTTCACTTAATCTGCATAAATACTTCTTAAAATTTTTTGTTAAAGCAATTGTAATCTTAACTTTCCAAAATCATCCAATACATGAGGAAAGAACTATCTTATAAAAGCCAGAATTTGAAATGAGTTAATGTCTTCTGCATTTAAGGTGAGTACATTTTTAAAGTAAAATTAAATTCTTACAGGCAAAATGGTTTTGTACATGAAATTAAAGATTTTAAAATAATTTAATTCTTCATCACTTGATCAAAAAGAACAAGTGAGCATTAATCTTGGGTGCATTCTCCTAAATGTCAGTAGCGTCATCTGTGATTACTATGTGCCAGTGCCAAAGGCTATAATGAACATTCTTCCCATTCTTCCTTACAGAAAGTTGATAAGTTGATAGTAAAATCTAAATGTAGTCAAGAATCAACAAATAGGCTGTGGCATACAACTTCCAAACAAGGTGTTGAGCGAGAATATTCTTCATACACTTAATACAGTTTGGGTTTTTTGTTTGTTGGTTGGTTGGTTGGTTGAGGGTTTTTTTTTTTTTTTTTTTTTTTTTTTTTTTTTTTTTTTTTTTTTTTTTTTTTTTTTTTTTTTTTTTTTTTTTTTTTTTTTTTTTTTTTTTTTTTTTTTTTTTTTTTTTTTTTTTTTTTTTTTTTTTTTTTTTTTTTTTTTTTTTTTTTTTTTTTTTTTTTTTTTTTTTTTTTTTTTTTTGTACCTATAGTGAAGTCACAATGACTACAGTTTACCAAGATAGCCATGTTTTGCCAAGTCATTGTGACTGGGAGCTAGTGTTCATCATAAAATGTTAGAAATAACATTAGTTAGAGAGATGCATTTTGTAGTATTACTGTGGCAATAGAACCATCTTGTGCAATATATATTCTATTTTATGCATTCTGAAAATTGAGGTTATAGTCATTCAGGCTTTCATAGTAAAAATTGAAATTTTCCAAGTGATCTGAAGGAAAGCATCCTAGTGGTTTTAACAGAATACCAAAGACTAGGATGTTTAAACAACAAACATTTACAAACCATAGATCTGGAAAATGGGAAGGTTTAGGTTAAAGAATTAAGAAACCAAGTCCAGTGACTAGTGAAGGGCCTGTTCCTGGTTTTCAAATAGTTTTTTGTCACATCCTTATAGGTGTAGAGAGTGTAAAAAGCATAGAGATATATTCTCTCTCTCTCTCTCTCTCTCTCTCTCTCTCTCTCTCTCTCTCTCTCTCTCTCTCTGTCTTGATCAATCCAAGACCTCACAGAAGATAGACAAGCTTTCTACCGCTGACCTACATCACCAGCCCTATACCTCTCTTTATAGTTTTCTTTCCTCTTTTTAAAATTTGTTCTCAAAAGTTCTACCCTGATAGCCTTTTCAAAGGCCCCTCTTCTCAATCTTATCTTATTGAGGGATTATTTCAACACAGGAAATTAGCACACCTTTGGTCTACAGAAGACTAGTATATCAAGAGCATATGAGCTTTCTTGAGTATTTTGTGACACAGAATATTTTTCAGTAGTTTTTTAATATCAAATTCTGTATTATAGTTATTTAAAGCATATTTAACAAAAATCAAAATTTCATCTACTATCAATGTATATGAGGAAAATGTATGTGTTGTACATGTATATGCACTTAAACATAGTAATAGTTACATGAAAGGTAATATATCAGCAAGCACAGATACCATATTTGTATATGTTGAAGAGAGAATGCAGACAAATGATCAGAATTAAATAGAATGCAAACAGAAACATTTCTAGAGTAATGTATTTCAAATTGTGCTTGAAAATATCAGTAGAGGTCAGAGAAGAGTGACTTTTAGTGGGGATAAATTGAATTAGGAAAGATATACACAGTTTAAAAATGAGAAATGACAAAGCGGTTAGCTTGGTTCCTGTATAAGGGATGTACTGACAAAAAATGAGAAATCTTATTGGCATATAATGATGGCATTTTAAAATGTAAGAATGATGTCTATCTAAACTAAAAATCCTATCAGGCCTAAATCAATCTTATAGCAGTGTTTGGATCACATTGATCTCTGGCTCAAAGCATTTGTTCACTCATTAAGCAAAATGGTGACATCATCACAGTGAGCTCCACAGGCAGATATGGGCTATGTCCTACAATCCCAGCTGAGTTCCCCCAACTAGCCTTCTAATTGTTCTTCTTTAACAATGTCTTACAATATCTCCTTTTCCTTTGGATATTTTATCCACCTCTTCATTTTTTTAAAAACTTTTTTATTTATTTATTTGCCTTGATGTTTGTCTGAACTGGAACTACAGACAGTTGTGAGCTGCCATGTGGGTGCTGGGAATTGAACCCCAGTCCTCTAGAAGAGCAGTCAGTGCTCTTAACCACTGAGCCATCTCTCTAGCCCCCCACCTCTTCATTTTTTAAACATCATTGAGGTGTGATTCATATCACATAAAAGTTATCCATTAAAATCTATAATGCAATATTATGCATTGCTATCTCAACAATTGTCTACAATATTCTCATCACTCTTAGGGAAGCTCCAAAACAGTATCAGTTTATTCCTATCCCTGTGCTTTCTGACTTGGATGCTGATAAATATAGTTTTAATATCTACATATTCACCTACCTAAAGGTAGATAAGTGTGAGTGGACCATTTCATAAGGGCAATATAGCTGTTTTTGCATTGGGCAGATGTTTAGAAATGCATAACTCTGTTTGCTTGTCTTGATAAGATATGGTTATATGTGTAATTATATATGATCATGTTTTACTCTTGTTACTTTTTCTCATTATAAAGAATGAATTGCTATTCCACCTTTAAGGAATGTTTCAAAATGGGAACAAGGTTTGCTGCTATTGCCTCTAATATAGCCAATAATAAAAATTCATGTTGTGTAACTTACATCACTGCTATTATGGTCTGTGCAGTCATGTGCTCATGATCAACAACATAGGCAAAACAAGTCAACATCTACAGAATGAATTATTTTTGTCAATTTATTGTTAAGATTTTTTACATAGTCTCATGTTTCTTGTTCAGGGAAAATCTCTCTGGATACTTTTGTGAAAATAGCCTTAGTGGTAAATTTCCAAATTTGTTTTGTTTTCAAAATTCCTGATTATCTTCTCAGATCATTCATAATTACATACCTGACCATGCTGTATCAATAAAGAGGACAAAGTTATTCATTGTCAAACATGTTACCCAATGCAAGTCATTTACATTGCTACTGCTCATCTGTGATGGTCTACCAAGGAACTATAGTAATGTAGATGCTCACTGAGAACACCTGTATTCCAGTTTAAACTATCTGCCAAAGAATTCTGAGCCTTCTTTTACTATGTACTACTGATCATGAGCACATGGGAGTCAGCTGGGGGAAAAAAGTAATAGAGGGATATGTAATTTATTTTCTTCCAAAGTTTTCTTGTATACAATCCTGTAATATAAAGCTTGTGGGCTGGACATTCCAGCCTAACCCAGCTGTTCAGCCCCACTCTCAGCCCCACTTAGCCTCAAATAATCACCCACAGGTTTATGTCAATTTTATGCTGATTGACCTAGGGTCTAGGCATATAACTTGCTAATTCCTTCATGTTAACCCATAATTTTTATCTTGTTCAGACATATGGCTCAGAATCTTTTCTCAGCAGCATTTCAACTTCTTTCTTCTGAGTCTCCTGGCATCTCTTTGGAGTCTCTGCTTTTCCTGTTCCCAGCTTTCCCAGTCTGGTAGCTCCACCTACACTTCCTGTTTGCCTTCAGCCAATCATCATTTTTTATTAAACTAGTAGGTGGGACAATTATTTACAATGTAACAATATAATCCCACTACATATCCTACTTCTCTTTTGTGTTGCACTGTTACTGTATAGTTTGGGTCAAATAATGTCTACTTCTTAGGAATGTGCTACATAGGCCTCAAAGGCTTGTAGCAGCATCCCAATGTAACCCTGACTCAGCAGCCTTGGATTTTCTAGTTGTAGCAGCTATAGAACCACACAAGCTTCCACAGGGGATCATGCATCAGTTTCCTCTTGTTCTGGGTCTCACTCTAAACAGAATCGCACACCCAAAAGGAAAATATATTCATATAAATCTCTAGGTATTATATCAAGCATTGTGTCATGTTTCTGGTCAAGGAAATAAAAGTATTAAAAAAATAATAATAAAATAAATATCTTATTACTTGACTTAAAAATGATAGAACCCCATACAACAGGAAACCTAGAAATTTCAGAGAGAATGTGTCTACATTTTAAATTTATTTTTCTATCATCTTAGACACAGGTGTCTCAGGAATAAATTCACAACAGTAGCTACCTTGTACTCACTATGTCTAATGAGAATAATACTATAAATCTAACAAACCAGTGTGATCTGTTGTAGGCAGGAGAGATAGTCACAGTTCCTGCAAAGTAATTGATGACATTAGTCCAGAGAACTGATATCCCACTGTGGCAGAATAGTGGAGGTAAATTGCTGGCTTCACCACCTAAGAGCAAATTGCTTCTGGTAGTGTTCACAAGCGAGTAGCTGAAAAACACAAAGTTCATCTGCCAGCCTCATAATTTTCTGCCAGATACAATAATATGCATTAAACTGCTCAAAAGAGGAAGCCATATCTTGTACAGAAAACTGTGGTCCAGAATCACTACGCCTTGACATTTCTGAAAACTCACTCTCATTCTCTAAGATAAGCCCTTCTCTTGCACAAGGGGAGTTGAATATGGATATGGAAAAATTTCTGTCTACATTCTCCATATTCTTAACAGTGGCAGAATCACTTCGCTTGCTAGAAGAATGGGATGTTTGTGTTGGTTTATTGTTTCTTGGGGCTAGACAGTTCCAATAGCTTCTGCTTCTATAATGGTCCTTCCTCCTTCACTCAGAGAAACATTGTAGAAATTCTGCCAGTTTCTCTGTTACTTCATATACAGAGGAGGTATCCTAAGATGGAATAGTTCACTCAATAGGACCTGTTAACATATACTTGAGATAAAAAAATCTGTTGATCACCTGAGTTTCATAATTTCAGTCTTTACTTGGAGGGTCCTTGGCATTTTGGATTTCCTAGAATTACTATCAGCTCTAAGTCAGTGTAAAATAATCCTTAAAATGTATAATTACCTCTGTTTAATTAACACATGGTTATGCTGAAAAAACTCAAGAGGTTCCTTTGAGATATTTTAGGGCAAAAAATCAACAACAATAAAAACTTGTTATTTACTCAACTTTCTTCTTGCACTGCATCTGGTCACCCTTTTTTTTCAAGGCTATTAAGAACCCTTGTTTAAACCCTTAGTTCTCAAATGGTGGTGGTGATTGTGGGCATTTGGGAGCTTTAGAGGGTAAAGCATAGTTGGCAAAGGTCAATCACTGAGGGTGTGGCCTTGGAAGGTTATGGATGACCCTCCTTCTGACCCGGGCTCTTGGCTTCTTGTCTCCTACTTCAATGTGATTTATTCTTCTACACTCATCCTTGGATTTACTTCTTCACAAATTAGAAAATTTTGGTCTTTCTCTTTTGACCTTTAGCACACTTTCTCATTATTCATACATTGTCTTTCACAATTAGTGGCAACTTAGACTTGTGTCTTTGGGGAAAGGGCAGAAGTTGGAGTTAAAACCTAAGAGAAGTGTTTTAGCTTATAGCATTTGGAGGGTTACTTCATAATATGACAGAAGTAACTATGATATTATGCAATCTTAGGGCTTGTCAACTGACAAAGTAAAGTAAACTAACAACTGCTGACTTTGTGCATTAATCTGTTTTGATAATCCTTATTTCTTTTTTTACCCTTATTATGTCAAAGAGTATTTCTTTACCTTGATACAAATCTGTTCCCAGTCTTGAACTATTTTCTTTTAGGAACAGAATGGGTTTAACTATGTCATATATTAGATCTATTTCTCGTGTCTTGATGAACTGCCATACTAATTTCCAGAGTGCTGCAGCAATTTACTCTTCCATCAAAGGTGCATGGGAGCGTCCTGTGCTCCACATCCTTAATTAAGAGGCTGCATTAATTTCCTCTTGATATCTCAGATGGGGATTGAAAGACATGAATCTACTGTTGGTTTAGAGAATTTCCTCTGAGAAGAAAGATGTGAGAATTGAAGGCTTGGTAATTCAGGCTTCTACAGGGCTCCTCCTTTATTTATACCCCAACCTAAGCATCTGTTCCTCCTCCAATAAGAGTAGACACCTTACAATAATGGAATTTTGGCTTGTAATTTATCTAATTGGAAATGAAACTTTATATTTTATTCCCATCATTTTCAGCAAATACAGGCCATGAGGCTCTGCTTTGAGACATAGCAGATGCATTCAGGTTCCACACATAGCTATCAATCTGGGAATTGATATATAGCTGAGTTTACTATTTTTTTCTCAGAAGTTTTTAAATTTTATATGTTTGGAGAACACTAGTATTATTATGCTTATTTCTTTTATAAAATGTCAAAAATACTACATATATAGTCATTTAACTTCTTGCTTCTTATATATAGTTGATTTCTCATCTGATCCAATTCAGCAATGGAGAGAAAGTTAGACAGAGAGAGAGAGAGAGAGAGAGAGAGAAGAAAGAGAAAGTTCTGATAAGTAATTGACTCATTATTATAGAGGTTAAGAAACCCTACAATTTTTTTGACAGTCCTAAATTGTTTATTGGGTATGAATTTTACAAATATTGCATGTATTAGCGGTAACGGTGGAGCTGCAAAGTATTGTACCATCTCTAGGCTGCACGGCAAGAGCCACCAATCCTGTGGTGGAACTTGTGGCCCTTTCCAAGGCCACAACTCTTGCGGCCAGCATATGTCAGCCCATGAATCTCTCTATGCTTGTTGACTGGCTTGGTGATCCACTGGGTGTCAGGGTTTCTTCTGATAGCTTTATGACATGGATCAATGAGGATAACCTCAAGAAATTTATATGTGGAATCTTTGCCAGCCCAGTAAGAATTCAGAACTCCCAGAACCGCACAATGGCGTCCAGTTCTCTCCTCAGCAACAGACTGAAGGCTTTGGGCAAACTTGAGCTGATTAATACCCTAATGGACAGGCTTGCTGTAAGTTGCACCCTTAGGGAACCGGGCATTTGCAGCCACCACAACAGACACGAATCCTGTATATGACATAACCTTGCTCGGCCTTGTATCCCAGCCTCTGTGGTTTATCAGGCAGAGAGCCCTGTGAAGCACGGACGAATCCTCAGAAGAAAGTGCATCACATCCGACTGTTTCTTCCTCCAAAGCTCTTGGATGTATTTGTATGCACCCATCTTGGCTCACCTGATGGCTGCCGCCAGAGGAAAGCAGCCTACAATTTCTTATTTGCAATTTGAAGGATCAAGAAGTCATATGAAATAAAGTACTAATTTAGAAATAAGTTCAAAGTTCTAAGAACCAGATAAAAATGGTAACAATGATAGTTAATAAGAGAAAGGAAAAGAATGATTGATAAACCTATTATATCACGAGGCAGAGACATTCCAACCTTTCATTGACTTTCTGCTCTTCTGAGATGCTTAATGGTAGAAGGTGCACACCCATACTGGAAAGCTCATACTCTCTCTGTGGGGGTAGATGCTGCACACCTACAATTGAAAGGAACTTTTTACTTCACTCTGTTCACCAATTCAAATACTAATTACCTTCTGGAAACACCTTTGCAGACACACCTAGAAATAATGTTTACCAGATATACTTACATCCCTGGCTCAGTCAAGTTGACACACAAAATTAAACAATCCATGTGGTAACAATTGCAAAGTTTTGACAAACTGCCAATAGCTAAATCATATATTGCCAATGATAGCCAGTGATTATATCCATTTTTACCCATCTTTAAGATCATTAGTAAGTTTGTTGTGTTTGTTTTATATTTATTTATTAATAATAACCATTGTAGTATATATGAAGGGATAATCTTTGTACTTTGCATTTCTCTGGTGTAGGGAAAATATTCTTATATTAAGAATACTCCTATGTAACTGCTTTTTATAGTGTTAGTCATTTGTGTAACAGTATAAAGTGTCTGCTCAAAAATTTGTACATTTTAATTCAAATTGTTGGATATTATTGAGTTCTGTGAATTCTCTATATGTTTCATGTATCTATCAGGAACTTATGAGGATATAATTTGCCAAGAAATCTTTTTGTTTGTTGGGTTGTCTTTTCACTTTAACAATAGTTCCCTTACATAGCACAAAAGCTGGATTTTTTTTATGCAATCCAATGTATACAGGATTTCTTTTGACATTTATTTTTTCAGCCTAAGAAGTGATGGCCTAATTAAAACCATAAAGGTATTCTCTGGCTGATGAGATCACTTAATGAGTAAAGGTATTTGCTGCCAAACTTGACAGCCTGAGTTCAATCGCCATAGCCTACTTGATTTATGGACAGAAGACTTTGAGTTATCTTCTGATCTCCACCAGCATCCATGGCATGTTCACACACACACACACACAATTACATATAAACACAAATATACTAACAGTTCTATAGATTTAACACTGCATTTCAGCCTATGGCCCAGGTGTTTATTAAGTTAACTTTAGTACCTGGTCTGAGTTAAAGTGTTTACATCTTAAATTAACAAAATCTACTTCCAATTTACTCACATTATAATGAAAGACATAGTAAGTCTTGGTATACAGCCCTCACCTCTCCCACTTTTGTTAGTGGTTATTATTAAGTTATTGTTATTATACTTTATTGTCTAATACATGTGCTACAACTTAATGGAATGTTGAAATAACTATATTATGCCATCTCAAGTCTTGTCTACTGGCAATGTAAAGCAAATCAATGATTGTTCGGTTTCTTTATTAATCTGTTTTACTATGTATGATAATCCTTATTTTTTCTTTTATCCTTTTTATGTCAGGTATATTTCCTTACTTTGATACAAATCTGTTCCCAGTTTGTAACTGTTTTCTCTTATGATCAGTGGTGGTTTAACTGTATTATATACTAGATCTATATGTAGTGTTTCAATTACCTATCATATTAATTTCCAGAGTAGCTGCAGCAATTTACTCTCCCACCATTAGGGCACAGGGTACACCCACATCCTCAACCAGGGTGTGTTGCCTTTTATTTTTTATTTTTTTAAATTGATCAGCCATTCTGGCCAGGATAAGATAAAATTTAGAAGCAGTTTTATTTATATTAAGAAGTAGATTTGAAAAGGTAGTAAAACTTTTTACCCATATATGACAAATCAGGTTAGTGTCTGGATTTTGAAAGATGTAACAGTAAGAGGAATTTAAACAGCTATGGGAAAGGAAAGAGGAGGGGTTATGGTAGGAGAGGACAGTGTTGACTTGCTCAGTTAGCACTTTAAAATAAAACATGAGCCCACACTCCCAGCTGAAGAACTATTGACATTTATTGGCTTCTGGGCAAGAAACAGTTGTTAAACTCAAATATGACTGTTCTAAAAATTAGCAATAAAATAGCTCCTTATAATATTTTGATATACCTCATACATCAGTCCCTTACTTGGCCATCATCAAAGAAACTTCTTCCTGAAGCAGATGGGAACAAGTACACACAGCTAGGAATTATGGAGAGACCTTGGAACACTTAGTCCTAAAAGGAATGTCTCAATCAGGGCTCAGGAAATATTGCAGAAATGGAAGCAGAGTTTCTTTGTACATATACTGTGGCTTTCAGATTGTTGTTTTTATACAATTCCTGCATATGCAAAGGAGCTGGTCTCTGCACCTATATCTGCTTCTTTTGCTTTTTTTCAGGCTCTCTCTTCCTTCTGCTTGTTTTGTCCTATTCCGATGTATTAGTTTTTGTTTTTGTCTTATTTTATTATTATTTCTTAGAAGCCCACCTCTTTTCTTACCATAATCTAAAAGGGAATGGATCTGGATGTGAGTGGAGATAGTGAGAAACTATAAGGAGTAGAATGAGGGAAAACTATAAGAAGAATATATTATATGAATAAAAGAGCTATTTTCAACTAAAGGAGGGAAGAGTGTGGCCCTGGTGGGTGGAACATCCTTCAGTGAAGGGTCTCTCACATATGAGTAAAGAACCAGTATGAATTCAATTTGGTAAATTATTAAGAATGAAAAGGACATAAAATGGAGAGGAGGAAGGGAGGTGAGAATGTATTTGAAAAGAGATTGGTGGAAAGAGGAGTTTGCTGTAACTATGATATAAATATATTATTTTGAGTTCTCAAATAATAATAAAAATATTATATTAAAATCTTTATCTTGTATAATTTCCATCTTAAGCAGTGGACTTGTAATACATGGTATTTAGTATGTTGAGGTAAAATTCTTCAATAGCTAACTTCTAAGAGATTTTAGATAGATAGATAGATAGATAGATAGATAGATAGACAACTTTTATCACATACTTTTAATATTTCCATTGAGATCATCATATTATTTTTTATCCTCTATTCAATAGCAGGATGTCACACAGTGATTAATTAGATTATATTAAATCATTTTTGCCTGTAAAGTATAAGGAGTGCCTAATTATAGAATGTGATCTTCTTAATATGATATTGTACATAACTTGCTAGTTTCGCTTAGGATTTTTATATCCATGGTTATTAAGGACATTGAATGGTAATTTTCATTTTTGTCAGTGTCTTTATCTGGCTTTAGTATGAAGATAATGCTGGCCTCTTAAGACATGCCTGGGAAGGTTCCTTTTTCTCATTTCTGTGTAAGATTTTAAGAATATCATTAATTATTCTACAAATGCTTGGTAGATTTTATCCTCCAGGACATCTGATTTAGAGCTTTTCTTTGATAGGAGACTTTTTATTGCTCAGTCTGCTGACTTACTGTTGATCATTCAGTCTTTGTGCTTTGTTTGTGTATTTAAGAATTTATCCATTTATTCTAGATTTGTTTTGTAATAGCATATAACAGTTTAGTATAGTGAAGTTATAGTTATACCCATTTGAATGTCTTTGATGTAATATTCTTTCATTTTTACTTCTATTTGCTTGAGCATTGTCTACTTTTTCTTATTTTGTCTAAAAGTTTTCCACTTAAAAAATACAAATAACTCATTTGTTGATATTTTTCTCTTATTTCATTTATCTCTCCCCTATTCTGCTAAATTTGTGTCTAGACTTTTCTTTCTTTAGTTTCTTGAGTCGGAACCTTAGGTTATGTGAGAGATTTCTTTTTATCTTTTATCTTTTGCTTTCTCTCTCTCCTGCTCTGTCTCTGTCTCTGTCACTGTCTCTGTCTCTCTCTGTCTCTCTCTCTCTCTCTCTCTCTCTCTCTCTGTGTGTGTGTGTGTGTGTGTGTGTGTGCCTATGCTAACTCGTCAGTGAGCCCCTAAGATCCACAAGTCCCAGTGTTCAGAGTCCTGAAATCATAGAAATTGTGGTTTGTTTATTTATTTATAAAAAAGGTTCCAGGGATCAAACTTAGATTCTTGTGACCAAAAACCAATTATTTCACTGACCAAGCCATAACCTCAGTCATCTTTTTTCTTTTTCTTAATATCATCATTTATTATTATAAACTTCTCTCTCAAAATGTTTTTTGTTGTATTCTTTATGGTCATTATTCCTGGTCAATGCAGTGTTTTCCATCTTCAATTTTTCTAATACAGAAGTTGTATGGGGATGACATTTATTGACCATTCATGTGGGTCTTTCAAAATTTTCTGTTACTGGTTTTTGGTCTCATACCATAATCTTTAAAATATTTGATAAGATTTTAATCTTTATAAATTAAAAAGTTTTTTGTAGATTTATCAGTCCTGGATAATGTCAGATATGTGTTCAGAGAAATATGTTTTCTGTTAGTGCTGTTGTGTGTTCTACATATGTCTGTCAGGTCCACTTAGTCTATAGTGTAATACAAGTTCTTGGTTTCTCTATAGATTTCCTGACTAGATAATTGATCAATTACATTATCTTCTATAATTGCCTACATACTTATTTTAATGATAGAGTTTGTCAGGGAATGGATTGAAAGTACTGTCTGATATCATTGACACTCAACCTGAAGAACCCCTTCTTTAAGACAGGTCTATAAAGAACAAATTCTCTGAGTTTTTATGTATCTTGGAATTTCTTTATTCTGCCTTCATTTTTGACAGGTGACTTTTTTTCTGGAAAAAGTTTTGGTTGACAATTTTCTCTTTTACTATTCTGAATATGTCATTGAACTGCCTCCAGTTTCCATTGTTTCTGATGAGACATCTGCCGTTAAAATAGTCTCACTTGGGCTCCCTTGTTCCTTCCTGTCACTTTTATCTTGCTGCCTTCTGGATTATTTTTCTTTGTCCTTTGCTATTATTGTTTTTATTTTAATTTTTCTAACTATGGATTCAAATGTTCATAAGAACATTTGAAGTTTTTTAAAGCTTTATATGTCCAAATAAATGTTTTTCTTCAACTTCAGCAAGTTTTCACTGACTATCTCTTTCACCAGATTTTTCCTTTTACTATTTCTTCTCTTTTTTTTTCCATGTCTTCTACTTTCTACTCACTCTTTCTTAAGTCCTATATCATTTGCTATGTTTTTGAAATTCCAGAGTTGCTATGTGGTACTTTTTTAAGATAAAGAATGTTTCGTTATTGATTCTTTATTGTTGACATAGCATCTTTATCTACACATGGTCTACTGTAGTTTTTTGAATACATTTAGATGTGCAGGTCACAGTTTCTTGTTTGATTGCTTCTGGTAGGTTTTGCTTAATATCCTGAAATTCAGATTATAAAATTTCAAGATCTTGATTCCCACCCCTTACCTTATAGTTGATGACACCATTTTACTTGGTCATTTATTCATTTAATAAATTGATTGAATTGACTCTGAAATATTTCTATTCAGACTTTTTTCCTTTTATCTTTTAACCTGGATGCCAGGGTAGAACCTGGGTCAAAATAAATAAAAATTTCTTTGTCTTCTTGTTGTTTAAAGCTAGTGATTAATCATCCTTACTAGGCTATTGTCTTCTCTTATTGTTTTGCTATCATAAGTATCTATGGTTTTGAATCATCTTTCTCACTTTAACTTACTTATTACCCTTTTATTAGCCAGGAATTATTAGCTTGTACTTTTCCTACAGATAGCATTTTTGATAAAATACAACTTTTGGCAGGCATGAGTCCTGAAGACTACCCAAGGTGTGTGTAATTTTATTTTTGATTTGGCTTTGTAGCAGCATCCCCTTGATCTGATGAGGTTATTGTTCAACCAGAGAATATGTTTAATTTCCCAGGGATGCTGCGGCGTGTGCTCTCTGCCAGTTGTTGAAAGTGTGTGTCTTGGGAAATATATCACATCTTCCTCATGTCCCACTCTGATTGTTATTTTCAGGTACACACTTTACTTGCTCTGATTATTTTTCTTCTTGGTACCTGCCCTTCCTATCCCTCAACTGTGATCCCTGAAAGGTCTGAATTGATTTTTTTCTTTTGATTCCTCTGGTTAACTTTGATTGTTCTGAAGTTTTGATT
The DNA here is from genome assembly GCA_004025045.1 of Sigmodon hispidus. NCBI lineage: Eukaryota > Metazoa > Chordata > Mammalia > Rodentia > Cricetidae > Sigmodon > Sigmodon hispidus. Next base: position 18,482 of record PVIH01016722.1, read on the forward strand.
GCTGTTAATTTTATTTATAAAGCTCTGAGAACTCACTTACATGCTTTGTGCCAATATCTTAATTGTTTTCGATAATGCTTTTTTTTTTTTTTTAACCTGTGAATTTTTCTACAAATTGTTCCAAAGTTAATTCTTTTAAGTAGTGACGTGGAACTGCTTATCATTAGTACATGCTTTCTCTCAGGTGTGCTTTCTACTAGGGAAATGCTATTTTAGGAAAGAATGTATAGTTCTCTTCCTTTGTTGTGCTTGTCCAGAACATTGTGTCTTTAACTCAGAATTGAGGTAAATAAATATTACTAGCTTACCCTTCCAAAGCAACTGTGTGCTCCACGTTTAAACCCAAGGAAAGAAGGTAATCCATTTTCTTGCCCATTTTTAATAAAAGTAGTTATTTTAATAGTTTCTTTAAGAAATAACTTTGGTCATATCACAGATGTCATGGACTACTTTTGTTCTTAAAAAGACCTAGACATTCTTAAATGAATCTTTATCTTTTACTTGATGCTTTTAATAAAATTTGGAGAGACTTGAATAATGGTGTATGTGGGCATATATTAAATAATTCTTTTCAGTTACATGATTAGTTGTTGAAAAAGTCTGATTCTGGAAGGTACCTGAGTGTTTTCTTTCAACTTAATTGACCCTTCCACTTCAGTAATTCCTAAACGGCTGCACTATCCATGTACTCTATGCTCTGCAGGTCCATTCAGGGTTACTTCCTTAGGAATCTTTCTGATATTCCTTTAGGTGTCTCTATTACCCCGACAAACATAGCTCAGTGATTAAGCTCTTTATCTTTCATTATAAGCAATTTCTGAAACATTTTTTGTGATTTATTTTAATTCCATTGATATATCCTAAAATATCATTTAGAAGTAGAAACCAATTCAAAAATGCTGTCATGGCTATACTGCACTCTGGCAGATACTTGGATAGCACAGTTGAATAAGACAGGTTCACTACAATTGACAAATATGTAATCAACTGTAAATGTAATCAAATATATATTTCTAAAATATTATTTTAATGCATTCACTGCCATATGGAACTTGAAAATATAAATGTGAGAATTTATCCATGCACAGGGCTTTTGTTTAAAACAATAAATACAAATCATTTCTAAGTCCCATTATTCCTTTGGGTTACCTTTATTCTTCCACCCAAAGACTTTACATCTATTTTTTTATAGTAATAACTTATGCTTGCCAAACTACATCTCTTAGCTTTAATTTTATCTCAAAACAAAGGCAACCTTACACGTAGCTTCATTGTTCCACAGGTAAATATTTTTGCTACAGTCATTTTCATTCTCCCATTGTTCTACACAGAAAATCCTCTCCTGTAATTACCTTAATTGGAAACTGTTTAGCCTTAGACATAGCAAAGCCTGACTCACTCTTGAAATGCATCCCCACTTGTATTCTGTCACTCTACTTGTGATACTTCCTCTATTCTTCCATATGTTTTTATCTCCTTTTGTTTTTTCTTCTTTGTTTTTCTTAAAGATTAGTTCACTTTTCAGTTCTCATTAGTTGATGTCACCATTTTCATATATTTGTTTTCTGTGCTAACCAATTCTTTCATGTTTTACTAATCTCATTATTTTGTTTTTTAGCTCTCTGTTTAGATTTTTTTTTCTTAAACATCTGGTAGACCTCAGTATTTAAATAAATATCTCATATATGGAGAAGTCACTGTAAAACAACATATTCTAGCAAAGTCACTCTTCTCTAGGCTTTTTGCAATTGCTCAAGATAATTTGAAGCTCATATAATTAAATTATATACTCCTTAGCTAAAATCATTCACTGATTTTAGCATCTGCCACATCATATTCTCTGCTCCTAATTCAAACTTGAGGTTTGATAGCTCCAATAACCATTTAATTAAAACAGTCCATACAACCTTCTGGATTCTCACTTCCTTGAATGAATTCTCCACCTCTCTCACTTATTCAAGTTCACATCATGACCATTTCCACTACTTTGGGGACATCAATTTTGATTCTCTTTCTCTCTCCCTCCCTTCTCCACTATATACTTATGGCTCACGTTAATAACTTCAGTGAAGCAATTTCTCCCTCATCTGAAGATCTCTATCTGTATGTATGCTTTTACTCATTCATCATTTTTCATGCTTATTTAATGACACAATATCATCATCAAACACCTGGAAGCACCATCAATTCCTCAATTCTCCTTTAACTTGTTAGCACTAGCTTAATAAGAAATAAATCCCTGATAAATCTTAACAAAATTGATTTTCTTTGCTTATATTTATGTAAAAGAATATTGCTCCTCTAGCCTTTCCCCAATCCTCCCCACATTCATTCTCAGCCCTTATCCTGTTGATAGTTTAGCTCATAATTCTTTGAAAGGAAATGATAGCAGTTAGAAAGGAGCAACCTTATAAATTACTACCAAATATATCACTCTACCAGGTATCTGTACCTTCATTTTTTTTAAATCCTTTCTCATTCCCTTAAACTTAAAATATTTTATAGTAGCAAACTGCTTCAATATATTCTTATTGATGTCAAAATAAAGTTGAAATTCTTTACATAAACCCACTCGCTTACACAGTTTTGCTAACATTTGGGTTCCTGCTCAATTTTGTGAGTGTGTCATCTCCCATTCCATCCACTCACCTAGCTACTCTAACAACTCAGAACATTTGTTTTCTGAAACATAAACCATTTACTCATAATTTAGACTGGAGGTTCTCACCCCCTTCAATACAATAACCCTTTAATACAGTTCCTCATGTTATGGTGGTGCCCCCAATATAAAACCATTTTATTGTTACTTCATAACTGTAATTTTGCTGCTGTTATGGAACATAATTTAAATATCTAACAGGTGACTCTTAATGCGGTCATAACCCATATGTTGAGAATCACTGCTGTAGAACTTCTGGTCTAACTATTTTCTTCACCTGGAATGCAGAGTTCCCATATATTCATAAGGCTGTGTCAACCTCACTTGTCACTCCATATAACATATTCTTAGAAAGATGTGCTGAAACACCTCCCCTCCATATTCTCCCATCTCCCAACACTGTTCACATCATTATTGTTTCCTTCATGTTAACTTAGTTCTTCACACATAGAACTAATGTGCATCCCCACTATATAACTACCATGCTCCTACATTCAACAGCTTGTTTCTTCCTGCTTCTCTCACTTGCCCATCACTTGCACTCCAGTACTAGGGGGAAACATGGAGCCAATAATTGTGTTCAATTTCATTTCTATGATTTATAACATTTCTGGTCTTTTGCTCTTTCAAAACATGGTCTTAGTACCACCCTATTTGCCTGTGTTAGAAGTACTAGCTTGGAATTTAATATTTTTTTACTTGTCAGACTCTCAAATCAAAATTCAGTCAAATTTGCCTCCAAATTTCCCCTAAATATATCTGTCTTTTAGAATCTCTTAGTCACCTAAATTTTATCACCGAGTAAGAGTAAGGACAGCAATCATATGATCCCTCTTAGTGTTCTGTTTTCTAATCCATACTCCAAAAAAAGAAAAAAAAAGTAAATCTAAAGTTAATCTAATTTATTAAATGTACACAAAGGTTATTTATGATTTCAAAATTTATTTATTTTTTACCATTTTCAACATCAATCAAATGGTCAGACATATAGGTAAAACTATTTTCATACCAAAGTCACTAGAATGTAAGTGGGAAGATTTTATGTAGGCAGCATCTTGATCTCTCTGTGTTCAAATACTCATGTAGATGAGGTCATCACCAATAAGGACTTACTGTCAGTTTGTAGAGAGTAACCTACAGTAGTGGCAACAGCCTGAGTTGTTTGGATGTTTCCGTTTGGGTAACAACTCAATTGGATGTAACCCAGACCTAGGGAGGCAGGGAACAGACAAAGCATCTTGGCCTAAGTACTGTCATTTTGACTTCAATCTCCATTTTACCTGTAGAGTGAAATAAAATTCAAGTTCCCAAGCCCTGGAGTTGCTGAGAACCTTCCAATCACCCAACAATCTCCTCTCTAAACCTTAGAAATAGTAGGATATCTTTGGTTCTCTAGAAACATCATGGCTGTTCATAACATCAGAAGAACATTCTAATTGAATCAGATAAGTTGAATGTAAAGGCTTGCATTGTATATCAATTGATGGACAATCCAAAGAAGACCCTAATCTCTACATTCTGATTGGTGAAAATTATAACTGTAACTTGGCAACAAATACTTGTGAATGTTATGCTTATAAACCCTATTTCTGTCCTGCTCAGTGTTGTCAGGAGAAACAGGCTCCTGATTCTTTGTCCTGCAGCCCTGACCCATCATTGTAGTGATCTCACAAAATCTTTGGAACACCCTCTTATTTGGATGTCCCACCGAGATGCCCCATTGAAGAACAATATCCAAATGTCCTGAAGGTAAAATCCTCTGGTGGCAGGTAAGGTTTTAGTGCCAGGGTTTGGACTCAATAAAAAATCCAGCAGCACTCCTGAGTCTGGAAAAGAGTGTTAGTTTTTTACATGTGGTGCATGAATGGAAGCTCAACACCGGGAATACCACACTAGAGTTTATTAGAGCAGCAGGCAGAGGTGCAGGCAGAAGGGAGTGGAGAAAGAGAGAGAGGGAGGGAACTTGTGTGAACACTTTCTTTAAGAGAGAGGGTGGGCCCATGTTTGCATAGCCACACCCAGGGGCATAGTTGTGACTCTGTTACATTCCACTTTCTTTAAGAGAGAGGGTATATGTATGTATGTATATATATATATAAAGCTGGGTTTATGGCAGGAGAGTAGTCTCATAGTGAACATGGTCATCGTTGTGATCTGTCTGTCTGCTTCCTGTTGACACAAGGATGGAGATGTCTTCTGTATTCTTCAGCTCATCTTGCTGGCAGAATTGAGTATTTGAGTCACAGGGCCATGAATTTTTGTTTCCTGGAGCTTGGAAAAACATATGGGTTAGCAGTAGAACTTTGGGAGTGACAGACTAAGAGGAAAGGATGGAAAAAGCTTGAAAGTAAACCTTGAGTTAGCTGCATTGTGTAAGTGGTTTTTTTCTTCTGCTAAGGGATTCTATTGTCTGATGCCTGCATATTAAGGTCTGTGGATCCTTGCTAGGTCAGGGAAAGGGAAAGGATTAAAGTGTCCTGTATTTTGCCTACTTTGACTCATGCAGGTTTTTTCTTCAGCTCTGGGTATGGGGGTGGGGAATGGTCTTTGTTTTACCTGCAATGCATCCTCAGGAGGTGGCTTCAACTGTAGAGTTGAATGATCTTTGTTTACCTGGGTTTTCAAGCAGATGGCCTGGGGCCCCTTGTTTAGCATCTTGGCTTCTGCTCTGGCCAGCTGCAATGAAAGCTCGGACAAGATTGGAGCTGGTTTTTTTTTTTTTTTTTAGATTTCAGGTCTTTTGCCTGGCTACTTTGAGGAAGGGGATAAAATGCGTAATATTAGACAAATGAATCCAATGTGGGAAGCCTTCAAGTTTAGTGGCTGTGGGAGTTGTCAGAATTACCCTATATGTTCCCGTCCACTTTGGGGTGAGGGGAGAATGTCTGCAAGATCCCACAGAAGCAATTGCAGGTGATGGAGGAGGGGAGGAAGCAGATTGTCAGGAAGGTATGAGGGTTTAGGATTAAGAGGTTTAGATAGGCACCATTAGGCTTTTTGACTGCAAGGATGGGGGTATTAAAAGGAGAAGAAACAGGAAGGAGTAACTGTTTTCTTAAGAGATTAGTAATAATAGGTTAAAGCCCTTGAAGACTTTTCAGTGACAATGGATACTGAGCCTGAGCTATGTACCTGGTAGGATCCTGCAACTGGATCACTATTGGTGGGTGATGCTTAGCCATGAAAGGATTCTGTGTGTCCCACACTTGTGGGTGCACCTGTGAGGCTGGAAGTGGGTAAGGAAGGGTAGAACATACAGCCTGATTGGATAGTAAAAGGAGCAGAGGACCAGTTGGAGCAGGTGGTGAGGCTGGGTTCAGGCGAATGTGATCACCAAATGAAATGAAAGCCCCCACTTTTGCTATGAAATCTCTTCCCAGTAAAGCTGTTGGACAACTTGGCATAACCAAAAATGACTGAGTAACAGGAATCCCTCTGAAAATACAATTAAGTGGTGGTGTCTGATAAGGTCACATGGATTTGCCTCCTACCCCAACAATTGTAAGGTCTGAAAGAAAGGGTGCACCCCAATACTCCTGCAGAACTGAGAACACAGTTCCAGTGTCCAGCAGGAAAGAAATGGTCCTGCTAGACACTTCAATGTCTACCCGAGGCTCTCTCTGTGTGATGGCATTTGCCAAATTAAGAGGGCCTGGGCACCATCATTCATCCTCAGCCAGTCCTAGGACATTATGTACCTCGTCCAAGCTTCCTGTGTCCCCACTCTTTGATGCAGGGCAGCAGTCACCTGGCCAGTGGTTTCCATAACCCCTAGGACAGGGCCTGGATGGCTTCCGTGGATCTGGGCATGAGCGATGCCAATGACCAAAGTGGCCACAGCAAAAACAAGCTCCGGAGTGCTTTTCAGAGTGCTTTTGTCTGCTCACCCTGGGAGATGGTGGTGGAGGGGCTGGCCTGATTGCCTCCGCCAGCAGGAGGTATTTCTCCTGCCAAATTCTCTCATCCCTCCAGTGGTACACCTTGAATGCAAACACCAGAATGTCTGCTTGTGGAGTTAATGGGCCCCTCTCAAGAGATCTAAGCTTGGCCTTTATGTCTGGGTAGCTTTGATTAAAGAAATGGGTCAAAAGAAGCTGTTGTCCCTCAGTGCTCTCTGGATCTAAATTTGTGAACTGCAAGAGCGCATTTGTAAGGTGCTCTAAAAACTGGATGGATTTCCCTGTTTATCTTGAATTAGCTCCTGCAGTTTCTCAAAATTGACTGACTTCAGAGCAGTTCTACGCAAACCCGCCAGCAAGCAGGTCACAAAATTGTCCCTGGCTAAAATTCATCTTTGTGTATTATAGTTCCAGTGTGGGTCCACATCTGGAACTGCCTCAGCTCCTGGGGGGAGGGTGCTAAATTTGTTTGATGAACCTCATCTGCATATATCCTGGCCTGTTCCCAAACTCACCTGCGCTCCTCAGGTAGAAGATTATTTGTTAAAATTGTATATACATCATGAAAGGTGAGGTCATAGGATTGGGTTATGTACTGAAATTCTTTTATAAAGTTAGAATTAGAGCTGTAAAAGCCTAATTTCTTTGTAACCTGGGAAAGTTCAGATAAAGGAAAAGGAGTATAAACTTTAACTATTCCATCCACACCTGCTACTTCTCGAAGAGGTAGAACTGGGTCAGGATCCCTAGAAGCACGAGAGTGGGTAATAGGCAGAAGGAAGGGGCAGTAGGAGTGCGTTGAGGTCTAAAGGGTGGAGGGTCATTTTCAGAATCCAGTGGAAAATGAGAATCATCAGGGTCTGAGGAAGTGGCTAGAAGCAGGCGAGCAGGAGAACAAGAGTCTAGGTGGGAAGGCTTACAATCTGCCTGTACGCTGGCATTAATTAGATAATTCCTGTAAAATATCTGGATTCAGGGTGCCATTAGGTGGCCACTTGAGATTATTGTCTAGGGGGTATCCAGGCCATTTCTTTGTACAATAACAGATTAGCTTGGTTGTATCTAAAGGGCATAAGGCTAAGAGGTCTCAACGCCTCTAGCACGTACCCTAAGGGAGGTATGGATTTTGCTGGCTTATTTCCCATTGCCGAAACTTAAGGGGAATATGGATCCAACAAGTGAGAGTTGTCACCCCTGCAAACTGATTCTACAAGGAAGCAGGCCCACAGCAGACACGCGTAGGGTGCTCGGACAGTGCTCTAATCAACCGCACTTATCTCTAAAGCCTTGTCAGACAGAAGAGAGAATGCCAGGAAATTACACTCATACACAATGAGATAACGGGGACTCATTAGTCCTCAAAATCATGCACCCGCAACCTGTCCGTGGCATTGCCAGCAAAAAAAAAAACAAAAAAACAAAACGCCCACGAAAAGTGCCAGTGTAAATCCACCAAGGGCAGGACCCTGGATGAAACTGTAGGGCTGGGAAAAAAGCCAGGAGTGTTCGTCAAGGAAAAGGAACAAATCACGACCAAGTGAAGATCAGGAAGCATGACCCTCCATGAAACTAGTTCACGCTGACCAAGGGGGAAACTCACCAATCAACACTGGTGGTGTGTGAGTATGGTCTGCAGCCATGCAGACAGAAGGTGGTTCCCGGTGGAGGGTCGAAGAGGGGTCCCTAGTGCCTATGCGAGTTGCTGGTACCAATGTTAGTTTTTTGCACGTGGCATGTGAATGGAATACCAACACCAGGAATACCACACTAGAGTTTATTAGAGCAGCAGGCAGAGTTGCGGGCAGAAGGGAGTGGAGAAAGAGAGAGAGGGAGGGGACTTGTGTGAGCACTTCCTTTAAGAGAGAGGGTGGGCCCATGTTTGCATAGCCACACCCAGGGTCTTAGTTGCAACTCTGTTACATTCCAGGAGAATGCAAGCCTTGGAAATGCTTACAAAGAGATAGGACTTCCCTCTTGCCCCAGGCAGTCCCACCTTAAATACACTCTCTTCAGTTGTTGGAGATAGGATCTCTCCCAATTGGGGTGGTATCCAAGGATCAGTGTCCTATGTTGGACAAAATCTCAGAGGTTCCCTGGCTTGGACCCAGATCCCAAGTCATGAGACCAGGATTGTTGTCTTTATAAGCCTACATCTTAGGTCTTTTTTTATCTGTTTTTGTCTCTGTCATCTGCATTCAGTTTCCTTTTTGCGTTGTTCTTATAACTGTTGGCTTTGATTATTTTGTTTGTTTGATTTTTGTTTTATTTTGGTTTTTTACATTTTATTTAAAAGATTTTTTAAAACATACTCACTATTGTTACCTCTCCCTTTCCTCTTCCCTGTCATCCCCCAGGCATTCCCCATCTCATTCCTCCCATACTTTCCTCAGAGAGGGTATAGACTTCCAGGTAATTTAGTCTGGAATATCCATCCAGTTAAGATAGGATGAGTTCTTTCTCCCAGTATCAAGGCTGAGTAAGGTGTCCCTCTGTAGAGAATAGGTTCCAAGAATCCAGTTCATACACTAGGAATAAATTCTGGTCCCACTGGCAGAAGCCCCATAAACTGCCCACACCATTCAGTTGTTATACACTTGTAGAGGACCTACTTATCCCATGGAGATTCCCCAGCAAGAAGTTCAGAGTCATTGAGCTCCCAATAGCTTGAGTCAGCTGACTCTATGGATTTCCTTATCATGATCTTGACACCTTTCCTCAAATGAATTTAATAGATATCTACAGAAGCTTCCACCCAAATGAAAGGAATATACATATTTCTCAGCTCCTCATGGAACTTTCTCAAAAATTGAACACAAAACTGGTCATAAAGCAAATATCAATAGATACAAAAAAAAATGGAAAAAAAAACCCTTGTAACATATCAGGCAACCTGGTCCTAAAGTTAGAGTTGAACATCATCAAAAATCAAAGAAAGCCTACCAACTCATGGAAACTAAACATCACTCAGCTGAACCATCTCTGGGTTAAGGAAGAAATTAAGAAAGAAAGTCTTCCTAGAATTTAATGAAAATGAATCCACAACATATCCAAACTTGTGGGACACAATGAAAGCAGTCTTCAGAGGAAAATTCATAGCGCTAGATGCTTACATGAAAAACCTAGAGAAATCCCACACTAGAGACCTAACAGCACAGCTGAAAGTCTTAGAACAATTAGAAGTGAGCTCACCTAGAAGGAATAGACAGTAGGAAATAATCAAACTTAGAGCTGAAATCAATACAATTGAAACAAAAAGAACAATACAAAGAATCAATGAATCTAAGAGGTAGTTCTTTGAGAAAGTCAACAAGATAGATAAGCCCTTATCCAAATTAATCCAAAAACAGAGAGAGAGTGTGTTCAAATCAACAAAATCAGAAATGAAAAGGGGGCATAACAACAGACCCCCAGGAAATACAGAGAATTATCAGATCATACTTTGAAAATCTGTATTCCACAAAATGGAAAACCTCGAAGAAATGGACAGCTTTCTGGACAGGTACCATCTACCAAAATTAAATGAAGATCAGATTAGTTACCTAAACAGGCATATAACCATAAAGGAAATTGAAAGTGTCATTGACAGCCTCCCCAAAAATAAAAGCCCAGGTCCAGATGGTTTCAGTGCCGAATTCTACCAGACATTCAAAGAAGAATTACTACCTTTACTCCTCAAACTATTTCACACAGTAGAAACTGAAGGAATATTGCCAAATTCCTTTTATGAGGCCACAATTACCATAATACCCAAATCACTCAAAGACACAACAAAGAAGGAGAATTACAGACCAATTTCTCTCATAAATATTGATGTGGAAATTCTCAACAAAATTTTGGCAAACCGTAATACGTCAAAGTATAAAAAATATCATCCACCACGACCAAATTGGCTGCATCCCAGAAATGCAGGGCTGGGTTAACATATGAAAAACTGCAAATGTTATCCATCATATAAACAAACTAAAGGAACAAAACCACATGATCATATCCTTAGATGCTGAAAAAGCCTTTGACAAAATCCAACACTCCTTTATGACTAAAGTCCTGGAGAGATCAGGAATACAGGGAAAATACCTAAATATAAGAAAGGCGATTTACAAGAAGCCGACAGCCAGTATCAAACTTAATGGAGAAAAACTCAAAGCAATTCCACTAAAATCAGGAACTAGACAAGGATGTCCTCTCTCCCCTTATCAATTCAATATAGTTCTTGAAGTTTTAGCTAAAGCAATAAGAGAATGAAAGGAGATTAAGGGGATATAAATTGAAAAAGAAGAAGTAAAACTATTTCTATTTGCAGATGATATGATTGTATACATAAGTAACCCACAAAATTCTTCCAAGGAACTGCTACAGCTGATAAACACCTTCAGCAATGTAGCAGGATACAAGATTAAATCAAAGAAATCAGTAGCCCTTCTATACAATAAAGACAGAAGAGCTGAAAAAGAAATAAGGGAAACATTACCCTTCATTGTAGCAGCAAATAATATTAAATAACTTGGAGTAAGTATAACCAAAGGAGTAACAGATCTATTTGACAAAAATTTTAGTTCACTGAAGAAAGAAATTGAAGAGGATATCAGAAAATGGAAAGCTCTCCCATGTTCCTGGATAGGTAGGATCAACATAGTAAAAATGACAATTCCTCCAAAGGCAATCTACGGATTCAATGAACTGCCCATCAAAATCCCAACACAATATTTTTTGGACCTTGAAAGAATAATACTCAATTTAATTTGAAATAACAGGAAAACCAGGATTGGCAAAACAATTTTACTCAACAAAAGAACCTCAGGAGGTATCACCATCCCTGACTTCAAGTTATACTATAGAGCTACAGTAATAAAAACAGACTGGACTGGCATAAAAATAGACTTGTGGATCAATGGAATAGAATTGAGAATCCAGACATTAACCCAAAAACCTATGAACACCTGATCTTTGACAAAGAAGCCCCAAATATTCAATGGAAAAAGATAGTATATTTAACAAATGGTGTTGGCATATGGCTGGATGGAAGTGTGTAGAAAAATGCAAATAGATTCAAGCCTGTCACCCTGCACAAAACTCAAATCCAAGTGCATCAAAGACCTCAACATAAACCCAGACACTTTAAACTTGATAGAAAAGAAAGTGGGAAATACACTTCTACGAATTGGCACAGGCAACCACTTCCTAAATATAACACCAGTGGCACAGACACTAAGACCAACAATCAATAAGTGGGATCTCCTGAAGCTAAGAAGCTTCTGTAAAGCCAAAGACACTGTCAATAGGACAAAACGACAGCCTACAGAATGGGAAAAGATTTTCACCAACCCTACAAGTGATAGAGGACTGATCTCTAAAATATATAAAGAACTCAAGAATCTAGAGCCCAAAACCTTGAATAACCCAATCAAAAAAATGGGGTACAGTTCTAAAAAGGGAATTCTCAGCAGAGGAATTATGAATGGCTGAAAGGCACCTGAAAAAGTGCTCATCATCTTTAGCCATCAGAGAAATGAAAATCAAAACAACTTTGAGATACCATCTGACACCTGTTAGATTGGCTAAGATAAAAGACACAGAGGACAGCCTATGCTGGAGAGAATGAGGAGCAAGGGGAACACTCCTCCATTGTTGGTGGGAGTGTAAGCTTGTTCAGCCACTCTGGAATGCAGTATGGCAGTTTCTCAGAAAATTGAGAATCAATCTCCCCAAGGACCCAGCAATACCCCTTCTGGGTGTATACCCAAAAGACACACAGTCACACTCCAAAGTCATTAGCTCAACTATGTTCATAACAGCGTTATTTGTAATGCAAGAACCTGGAAACAACCTAGATGTCCCTCAACTGAAGAATGGATTAACAAACTGTGGTACATCTACACAATGGAGTACTACTCAGCAGTAAGAAAAAATGATATCTTAAAATTTGCAGGCAAATGGATGGATTTGGAGAATATCCTACTGAGTGAGGTATCACAAACTCAGAAAGATAAGCAGGGGATGTACTCACTCATTAGTGGACTCTAAACAAACAAACAAACAAGAAAAAGCAAAGCATACCCAAGCTTCAAACCACAACCACTGAACAGCTTGTGATCAGAAACATCATGGACTGACTCCTTGGATCCCACTCCCCCTAGAGGAACGGCTGACTCACTCTTGAGGGAGGGGGGAGAAACCTGCATCTGCCAGGAGTGGAGACTGAACTAAGCAATACTGTGGCAGTGGGACCATGGGACTGCCTGCAGCCTGCCCAGGGATGGAATGGAATTTGTGGAGATGAATTACCTGATGTGGTAGAAGGGGGAAGGGACCTTGAATAAGGATATACAAGGTTAGGAAGTGTGACTTCTTTGTTCATAATGATAATAACAATAATAATAAAAGGAAAAAAAACAGAAAAAAATCATCTCCCAATTCTCTAACTTTTAAATCACGTAAGTTTAATTAAAACCTAATATGGTGCTTGTTTATGTTGAATAGTTTTAATATTTTGCATGTAAACAATCTATAGAGGTTAGAGAAAATTGCCATAAAAAATTAAATAATGCTTGGCACTTTAAAAAAAAATAAGATAATAACCGTTTGTGGCTTTGATTTTAATTTTGTTCAATAGTATGCCATATACTTTTTTTTTTCATTACCCAGAGTTGAAAGTTCTGTTGTAAGCATTTTATTCATTCATTCACATATTTAAACATTTGACTCACAGCATCTACAATGGAACATGTCCTTTACATATGTCATGCAATGGAGACTTTATTTGGATCTAGTGGTGGGGAAGAGAAGTGATTGTTAGAAAAGGAATACATTGTGTATCATATTTTGGATGCATGTATTTTGTAGCATAAAAAAAGAAAAACATTCAGAATAGATAAAAAACCTATACAGTAATAAAACTTCTCTTCATTCTAAATTCATGAAACATAAAAAAATAAAATCTAAAGCTCCTTAAGCCAGGATAGGCTTAGCTACAGATAAAGTACAATAGATCACAGCTAATGCCCACAGATGCACTATGGCCACTACAAATTTCTGCTAAGCAACCCTTCTACAGTCAAATCAGAAAGTTTCTTTTCTTTTGGAGTGTGTGTGTGTGTGTGTGTGTGTGTGTGTGTGTGTGTGTGTGTGTGTGTGTTTTAAGTTACTTTATTCACCCATCAGCTTTTAATGAAAAAAGAATGTTTTTGCTTAAAGTCCACTAATGAGTGAGTACATCCCCTGCTTATCTTTCTGGGTTTGTGAGTCCTGGCTCAGGAGGATATTCTCCAAATCCATCCATTTGCCTGCAAATTTAGGATATCATTTTTTCTTACTGCTGAGTAGTACTCCATTGTGTAGATATAACACAGTTTGTTAATCCATTCCTCAGTTGAGGGGCACCTAGGTTGTTTCAAGGTTCTTGCTATTACAAATAATGTTGCTATGAACATAGTTCAGTTAATGCTTTTGGGGTGTGAATATACATCTAAAGGGTATATGCCCAATAGTGGGATTGCTGGATCCTTGGGGAGATTGATTCCCAGTTTTCTGAGAATCCACCATACTGCATTCCAGAGTGGCTGAGCAAGTTTACACTCCCACCAACAATGAAGGAGTGTTCCTCTTTCTCTGCATCCTCTCTGCATAGGCTACATATGTATTTTTGATCTTAGCCATTCTGACAGGTGTAAAGTGATATCTCAAAGTTGTTTTGATTTTCATTTCTCTGATGGCTAAAGATGTTGAGCACTTTTTTAAGTGTCTTTGAGCCATTTGTAATTCTTGGCGGAGAATTCCCTTTTTAGTTCTGAACCCCATTTTTGATTGAGTTATTGAGGGTTTTGGGCTGTAGTTTCTTAAGCTCTTTATATATTTTAGAGATCTATCCTCTGTCACTTGTAGGGTTGGTGAAAATCTTTTACCATTTTGTAGGCTGTCATTTTATTTTAATGGCTGTGTCCTTTGATTTACAGAAACTTCTCAGTTTCAGGAGGTCCCATTTATTGATTGTTGTTCTTAGTGTCTGTGCTACTGGTGTTATATTTAGGAAGTGGTCGCCTGTTCCAGTGCATTGGAGGGTATTTCCTGCTTTCTTTTCTGTCAAGTTCAGAGTGGCTGAGTTTATGTTGAGGTCTTTGATGCACTTGGATTTGAATTTTGTGAAGGGTGATAGGCTTGGATCTATTTGCATTTTTCTACATACTGCCATCAAGGTATGCCAACACAATTTGTTGATGATACAATCTTTTTTCCATTGAATATTTTTTGCCTATGTATTCATAGGTGTGTGGGTGAATGTCTCAGTCTTCAATTCAATTCCATTGATCCACATGTCTGTTTTTATGCCAGTACCAGGCTGTTTTTAATACTGTAACTCTATAGTTTAACTTGAAGTTGGGGATGATCATAGCTCCTGAGGTTCTTTTGTTGAGCAAAATTGTTTTGGCATTCCTGGCTTTCTGGTTATTCCAAATGAAATTGAGTATAGTTCTTTCAAGGTCTGTGAAAAATTGTGTTGGGATTTTGATGGGAATTGCATTGAATCTGTAGATTACTTTTGGTATGATTGCCATTTTTACTGTGTTGATCCTACCTATCCAGGAACATGGGAGAGCTTTCCATTTTCTGATATCTTCTTCAAATTCTTTCTTCAGTCATTTAAAGTTTTTGTCAAACAGATCTGTGAATTCTTTGGTTATAGTTACTCCAAGGTATTTAATACTATTTGCAGCTATTATGAAGGGTAATGTTTCTCTTATTTCTTTTTCAGCTCTTCTATCTTTAGTGTATAGAAGGGCTACTGATTTCTTTGATTTAATCTTGTATCCTGCTACATTGCTGAAGGTATTTATCAGCTGTAGATGTTCCCTGGTAGAATTTTGTGGGTCACTTATGTATACAATCATATCATCTGCAATTAGAGATAGTTTCACGTCTTCTTTTCCAATTTGTATCCCCTTAATCTCCTTTTGTTCTCTTATTGCTTTGGTTAAAACTTTAAGAACTATATTGAATAGATAAGGGGAAAGGGGACATCCTTGTCTAGTTCCTGATTTTAGTGGGATTGCTTTGGTTTCTCTCCATTAGTTTAATGCTGGCCATCAGCTTCTTGTAAATTGCCTTTATTATACTTAGCAATTTTCCTTGTATTCCTGACATCTCCAGGACTTTTATCATAAAGGAGTTTTGGACTTTGTCAAAGGGTTTTTTCAGCATCTAAGTAGATAATCTTTAAGAGATTTATTGATTTCTTTAAATCTTTGTTTTTTCCTCTATTTCCTTAAGGGAGTTTTTCATTTCATTTCACTTAGTTTCCTGTTCAAAGACTTCTATCATCTTCATAAAGTTATTTTTAAGATCATTTTCCTCTGCTTCTTCTATAGTGGAATGTTCAAGTCTTGATGTTATAGAACCACTGGGTTCTAGTAGTGCCATATTGCTTCTTCTGTTGTTGAATGTTTTTTTGTATTGGTGTTTACCCATCTCTTTCTCCTATTGATGAAAGCATTGTCTGTGCTTCAGGAAGCTCTGTTCAGTACAATAGGTGCTCTTGTTGCAATTGATTCTCCTGCAGAAGTCAGAACCATTGGAGTCCATGTCTCAGGGAACAGTTGAGTTTTGTAGCTGGAACTTTCATGGTATAGCTCTCCAGAGTCTGTGTCTCAGGAAGCCACTAAAGTTGGGGTGATCGGTGTGTTTGGGGAATGGAGTGGGACTTTATAAGAGTGAGGGAAGGTTGAGGGGTGATAATAGGGTGATAGTCAGGCTTGCATAAAGGGTCCTGCTTGGCTTGCTTACCTGCCAGTGGAGCTATGATAGATTTGGAGGGCACATTTTGTTTCTTGTTTCCCAGAACAGGAGGCTGGCTTGGTTAGCCTAGCTGGGAAGCTAGGTTAGCCTAGCTGGTTGGGAAGAGAAAAACTCTAGCTTTGTTTCTTCTTGTTGTTGTTGTTTTTGTTGTTGTTGTTGTTTTTTAATGCTCTTCTGCATTGGTTTCTGTCTTGTTTTATACATTGAGATTATGGAGTGTGCTACCTCATCTTCTTTTATGCCCCTAGATTTCATATTATAGCATTTTAAAACTTTTAAAAAAGTTTTGTTTTTGGAGAAATATAACTTGGCTTCTTTAAGCCAAGGTGGGATAAGTAAACAGCTTAAATACCTACCATTTCTGGCAGGGAAGTAGGAGGCCACTTCTGCTATAATATTGTGGGAATTAGATTCTGAAGCATCCCCCACCCCTGTGTGCGCTTGAAATTACAGCTGGAAGGAGTAAGGAAAGTTTCTTCTGTCTCTTATAAGTGCATGAATGTGGCCAGGGCACATTTGTTTCTGACTGATCTTGAATGTATTCTGTGAGTCTTGGTTACAGGTCAGCTGTTATTGCTGCAATTGGTCATTGAAACCAATGTAATAATGATTTAAATATCAATTGGATATTGATAATATTAAGGTTGTTTTGTGCCATTCTGTTTCATTAAAGGGCAGGCTCTATAATTGGATTATGGTCCACCATTTTTCCGATCCAGGCTTGTTTTTAATGTCTCTTGATGGGCAGAAAAGGCAAGAACAGGGCAGCTAATAAATTGTTGGTTCATAAATTACTGGTCATGGTTAAAAATCTGTAATATTTGTAACAGAAAGTTAACTTAAAAGTTTAACACAGGGTTAATAAACAGAAGGTTATGTCAGTAATCTTAGAACAAAGACCTAATCCATCAATGTCTATAGTGCTGGGCAAATGTTCAAATGTTCTAACCTTTCCTTTTAACCCCTTTAGTTCTGCTTCTGTTTTTGTTAACTAAAATATGTCAACCCCAAACATGATTCTTATGCTTAAAGGCTCACCCTGAGAAAGGCTGATGATTACCTTAGTAGTGTAGTTCATTGTATACCCCAGGTGGTCACTGGACAATTAAAGTTAGGCTCACAGCTACTAAGCAAACAGAAACTGGGATATTTCTATCTTCTGATGTAATAAGACAATGGCCTCAAATAGTCTGGCAAAGAACTTGGAGCAATTTCTCAATCTTTGAGGTCAAAAGACCTTTTATACAGGAGTAGGCCAGGGTTGCCTGCATATCATACATTTGTGGAATAATATAACACAAAAAAAAAACCATTGGCTTAGAAAATATTTTTCCTTACTTAAGGATTCTTTAAGCTTATGGAAAAGAAGAAACAAAATGTGTGTTAAATCCTGGAGTGCAGCCTTGTGGCCTCTCCTCAACCTCCTTTTGGAATTACAAGCCCCAGGGTTGGAAGTGACTTGTTTGTTCGCTGACTCTACAGCTGTGAGTCCAGTCTTGCATTGACTGCAGAAGAGACCTACCTGCGCTCAGCCAAGGAAGCTGGGGAGACTGGGATTAGGGCAGAGGGACAAAAAAAAAAATATTAAGGATAGAATGCCTAAAGACCTGGAAAAAGCAAATACTACTAAAAAATAGTAACAATAAAACTCCTAGTTATAGTCTGCTCTACTCCTAGACCAGGGCCTTACTCAGCCAGCCTCAGGGAAGCTCCTCATGCATAGATGGTACAAAAATCAAACCCACAGTCAAACACTGTGCAGTGAGAGAGGCCTGGGAACACATTTCTAACTGGGATGTCTCCATCAAATCCCTCCCCTCAGAGCTCAGAGAACCCTGAGGATCAGGAGACATGAACCAGAGAGGGTGAAGGACACCAGGAGAACAAGGCCCTCTAAATCAACTTCACAAAGCTCATATGAACTCACAGAGCCTACAGCTACAAGCACAGGACCAACACAGATCTGCACCAAGTACACTGTGTACATAGTATCAATTTCAGGTTATTGTGAACACATAGGTCTCTCACTCTATGACTTCTCTTTAAGATCTTTTTCTTGTATTTCATTTGCCTTATCCAACTCACAGTGATGGTGTTATAATATTGTATTTTATTTTGTCAAAAAAGAGATTTGATATAATTGATATACATATATACTCACAGCATAACTACAGACAGAACACAATTCCTTTTAGATATGTAAAATATTATCTCTATGCTTGTCTATATGACAAGTCTCATCAAATTTTTACTTCAATGAGAGAATTTTTGTTTTCTTTATACAGTAATTAAATAGGCAAGTTTACATGAGAGATACTGAGTCCAAAACATATTTTTCAGGATGATTCATTCTAGTCACTTGAACACAACATTTTCTAATTAATGAGCATAATACTTGCTATGTCTTTAATTTCTGTAAATGTTTTCTAGTTCCTATATGAAAATACAATTAATAAAACTTAAGGATAATTCTTTGAAAATATAAAATTATTTTTTCTAGAAAAAAAGACTTTTATTGGTGTTTAATAATTTTTATTATATCCCAGGTTTTGTTATAATCTATACCATATGTGTGCCTAAAATAATTTTTAATAACTCTTATACCACTATTGTCCATTCTTACCTGTTCTTCTACCTCCTTTGGGTTTTTTCCTATACATTAATAATCTTTCTTAAACTGTTATACATTTTCTGCTTCAGATTCCACATGTGGGAGAAAACAAATTCTTTATTGCAATGTATTGTTTCTACTATGTAAAAATTGTGCATTTCTTAATTATTATTTGGGCAGAGAAATTCTCTCAGCATAGCTGACATAGGTGTCCTGGGAACTTTACTCTTTATTGTGTTTAAAGACATTATTGTAAGCATTTCCTGGAGTCATTTTCTGCCTGGCCAGCCAGCTCCCAAATAATAACATGCAGAATTATTATTAATTATGAAATATGAGTATAGCTTAGGCTTGTTTCTAACTAGCTCTTATAACTTAAATTAACCTTTTATATTAATCTATATTCTATCACATGGCTTTACCTCTCCTCCATATTGCAATTCCCATTTTCTCTCACACTTCCCTGGTGTCTTCTACACACCTAAATTATTCCTCTAGTTTCTCTCTCTCTGCCTGGAAGTCTCACCTATTCTCTTGCCTAGCAATTGATCATTTAGCTTTTTAATAAGCTAATCAGAAAGTGCTTTAGGCAGAAACACATCTTTACAGTGTAAACAAATATTTTGCAACGTTTCTCTATGTTGCTCTGGACACCAGAACATTTATATTTTATTATTGGTATACAATAAACATGCATTGGTGACTACATTAATGTATATGTATAGAAATGACACAAAATCTCAGTGAATAATTTTAACATACTTAAAAAGGAAATGTTATAATTTTATCCAGTTGATACAAATACCTACCCTCCAATAAATATGTTTAAATATGGTTATAAAACATCAACAACTATGTAAAAAAGCTTGACACCTCTGCAAAAGCCACAGCTGAAGCTATTATCCTTATGTTGTTCATCACTTGAACCATTTTAATTTCTATAGCACTGAACTCTTTTATTCCTTCATTTTCGAAGAACAATTGACTCTGCCTGCCTAGCTTGAGGAGGGCCCTTGGGTATCATTGCTCTGGCAGGTGGTTTTCATTTGCCTGCCTAGAGATGCTGGCATTCCTGCAAAAGCAGCTCCCATCTCCTTCACAGCCAGGTCCCCAGTGCTGCCTGCATCTGACACAATGGCTTGTTACCTCCTGGAATATATGGTCCTAACAGCAACAGTCTTCAACAACTTTCAGAACTATAATTTATTAAACATTGTCTATTGTGCCTTTAAAGTACAATTAAGCACACTAGTTTAAAAATGCTCCATCTGGAATAATATGTGTTGTCCATTTAACCTCTGACAAAGGAACTGAATTGGAATGGGACCTCATTGCAAAACCCTGACAGCTGCTGCCTAGGTTTAGTTTCCTAAGCAACCTGGAAACTTAATTATGGTGCAACAGCAAGGATGGGAGGAAAAAGGAGAGTTAGTGGAATCACTCTCATCAAGGATCTATGAGCTGACATTATTGATGGGGAAAAGGTGAAGAAAATGCAATATGGTGATCAGAAAAATTATCTTTGAAGAGATTTTAAAACAGTATTCTTGGAGTTTAGTATTTCAAATCCTTGTTAGTTTGTTTTCAGTAAGAGGTAAGACAGCAAACCTTTAAATGATCAGCTTCAATCAGATTGCCTGGGATTGTATGGTCCCTAACACCTGTTGAAAGCTAGGGAGGCATTTCTCTGAGAAATATCCCTCGATTTGGGCCTTGAGCAATGGGCCGAATTAATATAGGAGATAGTTAACCTACATTTGTGATCATTTTTTCTATGTATGTTTTACCAATTTGCCATCACTCTTTGCTTGACCTAATTTCTACAGAATCATGCCCACAGCATCCATGAACATTCATTCTGGGTAACACTGGGAAGTTGTGAAGAGTCTGGATGCCCATTTGATTACAGATACATGTTTAAGGCAACCTCAAGCCATTGCTCTTTCTATGTCCAGTTTAAAAGCCTTGGGAATTATATTTTCAAACAGACTTCCAACCAATTAATTACACTTACAGTAGCATTTTGTTAGATGACCAAATGTTCTGCTTCACCACATCCCACAGAAGGAATTTAGCCATCTAATCAGGATACTTCTATGTAGGAAATTCTGGAAATCTTCCTAATGTGAACCAGCATCCCCCTCCCTGAATATTTAACTCCTTTTCTTAGCTATATACTTTTGTCAAACTAAATCTATTTCTCTTTCTTTTTACAAACTTTCTTTTTTAAAGTTTTATATAGATCCTACTTTTCTCAGTTTTGGTCTATTCTTTAGAATAATTTTCTGTATTTCTCCGATCAATTTTTAGTGTCTGTGGAGTTAGATATTTGAAAATCAGAGTTTTATCTCCTCCACTGCCATATTTTTCCCTTCTTGTGGTTTTAAGTCTTTTCTTTAATTTGTTTTCAATTGTGGACTAAAAGTGTACACTATTCTTATTTGATAAGATCCCAAAGTGAAGAAGGTCCACTCATTATTACCATATACTTAATGGTAATCTGCTTACCTTTGCAAATTTAGTCAAAATTTCACAGTTTGGAAAACAATCTGACTTTGGACTTAACTAATTCTAAAACACCTGAACTCTGTTCTGTTTGGGCACAGCCTATGCTTGCTTGCTCTTGTGGGCAGCCTGGAGTGTAGAATAGTAGAGCTATGCTGGCCATGTCTACTTTACTTCTCTCCCCCATTTCTTAAATAGATATAGATAGAGAAAATGAATAGATAGATAGATAGATAGATAGATAGATAGATAGATAAAATCTTTCTCAAAATTACTGTTTTTTATTTCTTCCCTTATTTAGAGACTAGTGTAAAAATTCTAACTGATAAAAAGAGCTGAATATCTTTAAAGTATTTAAATTTGTTGATTTTTTTTTAAAAAATCAAATACATAGAAGATCTCCATAAGTATATTTACAACAGAGCTATCTTAGGGGGAAAACTATGACAGATATGTAAAAATAAATATAAAGTTAGATAAAATGTTAACAACAAATTTAATATTTAAAAAGCACATTTAGAATGAGAAGGCTGAAAATATGGGGAATTCAAGTCAGATGTGTTCTCACTGTAACTGACTCTAGGGAAATGAAGACATCGGAAGAACAGCAAAGTCACAGCAAGCACAGCATGTGTGCATTAGTTTGCACTTTGGTTTTCTGTCTTCCTGAGTTTCTTCTACAGAGTCCAATATCCGCTTTGCATTTTGTCCACTCTGTCCATGCACACTGTAAATGGTTTATTTCAAAACCTTTCTAAGAATCAGTTGCAGGGTATAAAGTTAGTGAGGCATGAGTCCACAAGCCTCACTTAGTGGACAGACACAATGATGTTCCAAATCAGATTACTGCTAAGTGAGAGTAATGTCTTCTCTCTGTGTGTTATCAAATTAGGGAGCCTAATATCGGTTCTACTGGGCATTCAGGCATCCAAGTTCTCTACATTTGGAAATATCAGGATTTAAGTTTGCATCAGAGTTTACCTCGTCCAAGTTCTCATTAATTATTTTAAAGACAAAGAGATCTAGGTGGATCCAGTAAGCAATATATCCAATTTAGATTGCTTTATTTTTCCTATAGCACATTTGCCTTATTAATATCAATGCCTCCTCTTTCCCTTTCTTATAAATAAGGCACATGGGTCAGGAGAATGGCCTCTAGCTTCAACTCCTACCTCCAATACATATTAACATTAGTGCTGTTAACATTATTTTTTCAAGCTGTATGCTCCTAATTTAGAGGAGAGCTATGTGGGTTGTCTTCTTACATTGTAACCACATTCCTGACAAACAAATATAAGGGAAGAACAATTTATTTTAGCTTGTGATTTGATAGAATGCAGTCCATTGTGGTAGAAGAGGCATGGATGTGGGAGCTTCTATGGAAGTGAGAGCATGCTGTTGTGACATTTTACTTCTTCCCATGTTAGTGAAACAGGAACAGAGAGGGCATAGGAAATGGCTGTATTATAAAACTCAAGTTCCACACCCCCTCCCCTGTCTTCTCACTATGCCCCATCTCCTAAATATTCCACAATCTTCTCAAATACTGCTCCCATATGGGGACCAAGTGTTCACACACTTGAGCATGTGGGATACATTTAATATTCAAGTCATATGAGCAGTCATGATACTATTATTATTGAGCTGTAATGAGCATTAAATAGGATAACTAATAATTTATCACAGTACATATCACATAATATAATATCCATTTGATGAATATTAGACATTATCATCATTTCTATAAACAAAGTTGTTTAGTATGAAAAAGTAGAAATGCTGGAAAAAATAATGTGATATATCAAAACAGTCAGTTTCTTTACTTTCAGATGATATGATGACATATATAAAGGAACGCAAAAAATTTGACCAGGGAACTCCTAGAGCTGATAAACACCTTTATTGAAGTGGCTGGATACAAAATTAGTCAAAGCAATAAGTAGCCCTCTTGTATATAAGTAATAAACATAATGAGAAGGAAATCATTGAAACAACACCCTTTGTAATAGCCACAAGTAATACAAATATCTTGGGGTAACTTAACCAAGAAAGTGAAAGACTTGTATGACAAAAACTTCAAGTTTTTAAAGAAAGAAAATGGAGAAGATATCAAAAGATGGAAAGAAGTTTCATTCTCATGGGTCAAGAGGATTAACATAGGCAAAAATGGTCATCTTATCAAAAGCAATCTACAGAGCAACTCAATCGCTATGAAAATTCCAACACAATTTTTTTACAGACCTTGAAAGGATAATACTCACTTGATCTTAGCCAAAAGGTCCGGGCTACTTCAACAAGTCCAAACGGCCAGTCTAGCAAAATGAATAGCATTGTTTATCAGAAGCAATTCTAGTCAGCCCCTGCCACAGTAAGAATGACACAGTCATTTCCTGCACAGTTTGCACCCCAGATTCTCTCTCAGCCTAACCTGGTCCCTCCATTGGTAAGAGCCCCACATACTAACACCTTCCCAGTGCCTGTACAGAGGCCACCAATGGCACTGGCCAGTCAGATGCCTCCTCCGCTGACTACAGGCCTCATGAGCCATGCTCGTTTGCCACATGTAGCCAGGGGTCCTTGTGGATCACTATCTGGAGTCAGAGGTAATCAGGCCCAGGCTGCATTGAAGGCTGAACAAGATATGAAGAAGAGAGCTGTGGGAAGAGGACTCAGCCACAAGACATTTGGTCCTAGGTGTTGGCAAAGCAGAGAGCAGAGGTTCTTCAGTCCACGCAACGGTTCTTCTCTGAACAGCAACAGAGCAAACAGATAGGAGGCAAAGCCCAGAAAATGGACAGTGATTCAAGTAAACCTCCTGAAACACTGACTGACCCGCCTGGTGCCTGTCAGGAAAAAGTGGAAGAAAAGCCGCCTCCTGCACCCACCATAACCACCAAACCTGTTAGAACTGGACCAATCAAACCTCAGGCCATCAAAACCGAAGAAACAAAATCTTAAAAGCTTTGGTTTATTGCAGGGCACTGGGGGTGGGTGAGCAGGGCAAATGAAGGCGACTGGTGCCAGAAGCCACCAGCTGGTAAAATGGTCTGTGACATTATCCTGTGTAGAGCTTGAAGATGCACAAGCGCATAGAGCATTTTACACAGTAGAACTGCTACACCAGTTAAAACGAGGCTTTCCAGGCTGCACCTACTGTGTAACGTTTGCTTGGTTGACACATCTTTGGTCAATTTATGTGCAAGTATGTGCACACATTCTGTAAGCATACAATTTAGACCTAAGGAGCTTTGTGATTAAATGAAACATCAGAAACAAGGAAAATGATACCACACAGTGGCTCAGTTGGGCACTGGTGCTCCTAGTGGTGTGTCCGCTGGTTCTTTTGCTCCCTTGTGTTCTTTGGATGTGTCATGGCATTTCTAGGCTTGAAAGTAAAATGATGCTAACTGGTGCTGGATAGAGGAGCCTTATTTTTCATTACGGTAGCTTGTTATTTTTGTAACATGGTGATTTGGTTGAATACAATAAAGTACAGTAGTAACTGATTCCCCCTTCCTGGATGAGTGAGCAGATGATTAAACACTGATGTCAGCATCCTTGAGTATATTCAGATGAGCAACATTTGGCTTCCGCTTCTGTTTAAAATGATGCTGTATTTTGATTGTGGTCTGAAGCTTTGAAGCACCACTTGGCATCTCCTTCCTTGGAGGTCTCACCATTCGAACATAACAGTTTTGATAAAGTGTTGGTAAGGTGAGGTCTTGCTTGTCTCCACTAGGTCATCTTCATAAGAATCCAGTGGTTATAGGGTTTTGTGTTAGGGGTATTTTTTTTTTCATTTTTTTAATAACGGTTTTTAGCTGTTCATGGAGAGGATGAATTCTAAGAACTGTGCCACTAGTGAAAGGAAATCCTGTGAGAGGGTGTTTCTTTACAGAGCTGTGTTATACCATCCTTTGGGCTCTCTGCTGGAAAAGTAGAATCAAGTCTTAAATAATGCCTTTTAAATTGTATCCTCTAGTATTATAGATGTAGGACAGTAATGTATCATACCTCTGTGAATGTAAAATAGCTTGTACCTGCTTTATGATACATAGTAGTGACCGGGCTTTATCAGAGCTGTTTTTAATGATGTTGCTCAGAATGTTTTCTTTTCCAGATGATAATTGAGAAGCTAATTTAAAAAAAAAAAAATGGTGCCACAAAAGTAGCAGAACTGTGCTGTTTTCTGGGATTTTGTTTTTTTACTTTCTTCCTTTCTTTTTTTTTCTTTCTTTTTTTTAATGGAGTGTGCTGGATGTCTCTACAATTTTGTTCAAGTGACTGCAGAACCTGGAAAAGCTGTTGCTGCTATTAATGCATAACATACTGCTATTATTGGTCTTTTTATATAAATATAAATATATATATACATATATATAATTTGAATTTTTGGAAATTTTAGCTGTGCCGTCAACTTTGGAAAAAAGTATCCCAGTTTACTGTGTTGAGTTGGCATTGTACAGAAATTAACAGCCATATTGGTCTAGAAATGTTGAACTTAATTTTTTTTTCCATTTGTACAGGGGTAACGCACTGTATTAAATATGTAAGGTCTTATCTACGTGGGTTTGATTACAAAAACTAATAAAGTATTCTCTAAATAATGAAAAAAAAA